>MDKJ01242514.1:0-28017 GCA_005239525.1 Nicotiana knightiana
AAAATCGTCGCATATTCCTCTGATTCCTTATAAAAGATATTCAGTCCGTTAGAATAGAAGTTAGAGAGGGTATCTTATTCTTCTTGAATTGTCTCGAATTACCTACGGAGTTTGAGGGGTTCACTAGATTTTTGATTCCTTCTCCATTTCTGAGAGCTGGGAAAGGTAAATATTACTATATTCTTTCTTCCCTCTCTTCTTCCTCCCGAATCGGTAGCTGTGAAACTAGCTCTGGCTTGATGACTGCTTTACTTTTAGCTTTTTTCTGGGGCATAGAAGGAGTTGATCCTGGTCGAGATAAATGGACCTTCTTGTGCCAACATCTCCATACTAAATAGATTTGGAAATTCTGCCGCAAGTGGTTGAAGAGCTGTTTGGGTGCACCCAAACAGAGCTGAAGTGATTATTAAAGAATTAGGCCTGGAAAGGTATGTGAGCTGCCTTTCCATGAACTTCCTTCTCGCTATGACCCTCTTTAGATCATTCTGTAATATTCCAGTGGTTGCTGCAAGGAATGACGTCATAGCTCCTGCAAAAGTAATAACAATCAAAGCCGTAGGTGGGTATTCAAATAAAGGGGTCGAACCTGAGAGGGCAAAGGTAGGGCATCGGGACCCTTGTCCCAACAAAATTAATTTTTTTATGTGGAAATGCCTCTATAATAGGTTGCCATGCTGAAAATACCTTTCTCGGATCGGGATCAATATAGATCCCCACTGCCCAATATACAACATGATAGTAGAATCTATTACTCACACATTTCTGGAATGCATAGCGACCAAACCCTTTTGGAAGAACATGGGTGGGGTGACCATAAGTGAGCATTCTGGCGAACACTGGCTTATACAACTTAGGAACATGTCCGTCATCGTAAACCATAACATGATCAATTGGAATTACTTCCTACCCTTTGTCTTATGGGGGATTTGGATCAATCGTAACAACAATAACAAAATAATACATCCAAACCCATAAATACTAATTATATCTTCAACAAGCTTTATAATACAAGTTACTAACAGATCATAACCCATTGCCTGTTGAAAAGATCCAAATCAAAGATCGTTGGCTAAAACCACCTAAAGGGTGGTACAAGGTGAACGTGGATGCAAGTTACACGAAAGACAAAAGCAGTGTTGGAGGAGTTCTACGCAATGCAGAAGGCCACTGGATTGTAGGCTTCACAAAGCTCACAAATTCTAGTGGATCTTTGGAAGTAGAATTAAAAGCAATCAAGGAATGGTTAAAAATAGCTCATGAATGGAATTTGTTCCCACTCGAGATAGAGACAGATTGTGTTGACTCAATACAAGCAATTCATAATGGTAATAAACCTTTTGATGGTCTTGTAAAATTTTGCAGGTCGTTAATGCACCAAGGGAAGGTGACCCTCCTCAGGCATAGCTTTAGAGAAGGCAACAGGGTAGCACACTCCATGGCCAAGCTGGGAAGTACTAGAAGAAGCAAGGAAAAAGCAGTTTTGTATTACCACCAAGCAATATCGAAAATTATGTAATAGTGGACAAAGACAATCCTTTGGTTTTTGTTAAAAACTTATCTATGGATGCTTGTAACTCCTTAGCAATCTTAGGTAATCAATGTGCCCTAAGTGGCATAAACTTAGGTTGTGATATAATAAAGCCTATTTAAATCTTTAATATATATTTCTTGTTTGCTCAAAAAAAAAACTTTCGACTTCCAAAAACTCGCGCTGAAACATATCAAATCAACTCGGAATGAACTCAAGTTTTTCACACAAGTCCTAATACATAGTACGGAGTTAGTCTTGCCCTCAAACTACCAAGTGAAGTGAAAATGCTCAAAACGATTGTTCATGTCGTTACATTCTCCCCCACTTAAACATACGTTCGTCCTTGAACGTACCAAGAGTTGTTCCCAAGGACATCAAACTGCCATATAACTTTACCATGTACATACTCGGGGGTGCTCCCACATCACCCTATTTCAACTAGGCCCGACCACACCACATAATTGAATATCATTACTCCATCCTTAGTCCGTAAACAACAATATCCAATTTCCAACATCCGGAATTACTACAAGGCCCAAACTCCACATATACACACTGTATAAGTCTGAACAAGCTGTATCAAGCCATAACATGACCCACGACACAATCACAGGATATACCACACAACTCAAATACTCATAGCGATAACTTCCGACCGCAATAGCTGCTCGATAACCAACTCAACATCGGTAAGGAACCTCATATCAATGAAAATCTTGTTTTGAACCTTTGTACGTTGCCAATAATGAAAGAAACACGCAGAAACTCGTAACCTCTTATCAGACCAACAAGACATGGAACTCTCCCTCCTTCGTCAAGAACTATAGCCAATTTCTAAGCTGACTTCTGATATAATCCTTCCAATTATGTTGTAATCAATTACGATAGTATCCATTCTAGGTCCAATGACCTCATATCATCCAAATCAATCATTCTAGTGACAGGCCACATAAACACAATCTAAATCCATAAACCGTTCAATCCATGCACCAATAAGCAATAATCCAAATGTACTCAAATCATGAAAAATGACTCAAACGAGAGAACTGCCCCGCAATCTTAACAAGTACTACCACAACGAAATACTGAAAATACATCACACCCTGTAGTACCATCACACGAATCTAACACAAAGGTTCATACCTCAACATAATTTCGGTGCAACGTGTGCCCCATCCAAACACTGATCCATGGCATATACCTCAAGCCACCATGCTCAAAATTAATAACCACGCACAATTCGACATCAAATACTCAAAGTGCATTACAATAACCACGAAGAGGCAAATGATACAGTGCCATACAAACCCCGAAAGAACATAACCAATACACCATCAATCATGCAACACTCAAATACTCATCTCGCTCAAATTCCGTTATAAGGCCCCAATAGAACCGCACCATGTGTGCTTATAACCCACAATTCACAACTCCTCGTAGCATAGAATAGTAACTAACAGATCATTTCAGAACACGAATAAGCTTAACAACAACTCAATGGCACATTCCTCAGCAATAGCAGTATGGAGCCAATCAATCTGACTTGGTGTAGAATACACATCCTAATTAGGCCTACCAATGAACCCCCAAATCAGCTCTAGTCACCCACAAATAGATAAATAACCCCCTGATGTTCCACAATGACTGAATGATAACACATACTATCATCTGGCTAGCTTCGGCCACGACATCACAGTCCACAACCATGATACAATCTGCTCCTGAGAACTCCAGTCTCCAAAACCACATAGCACACGAATCACCATATATGAGCCCATCTTCACCGCCTGAATGTCTAACACATCTCTCATACATGATCATCCCAGGAGGAATACTTCTATAATTATTCTATGCCACATAGCAAAATTTGAATATCAGCAGTCGATTAACTAGGAGAGTGGCGCAATACCAATGAAGTATCCATAAATCAAAACACATTGCCCCTTCTGAAATGTATACTTTTATCAAGGCATACCAAATAGTAATATCATTCACCTAGTCATCTAAAACCGTCCATGCTGCCTAAGTATAAATCGTGACCTTGCTCATGCAAATCTCAATCCCAAACAACACATCGCATATACCATGCCATCGTATGTAAAGTACGAAAATCTCATAATCCACTCCGAGTCACAGTAAACTACATACTCAACCAGTTAAAAACCTTTCATTTGATCTCATCCAGGAGAAAATTCCTATTCGCAACATGTTCCACATACCGGTAGGAAATATACACCTCGAACCATGGTAGTAAACATTGAAAACTCTTCCAAACTCATTTGCACATAATCAAGCCATCAGAACTAAATCTCTCTATCCCAACCAAGCCATGCAGGCTGCCAAAACCCAAGAGATCAAACTAACCAAAAACAGCTCAAATACATCAAAAGATTCTAAAGGAACCAATCCCAATCGAAATAGGTCGAATCGTTAATCAAAAGCCAAAAATCGGCCAAAAATCCCAACACAGGACCTCGCCTCGGAACCCGACAAAACTCACAAAATACTACAACTCATTCAATTAAGAGTCTGACCATACTTGTTTCACTCAAACCCGACTCCTAATCGATGTTGAAAACTCAAAAATTTACTTTATGAAATTTTAGACAAAACCCCCAAATTTCACTTTGAAATCATCAATCAAATGCCAATAACGAAGATAGATTCATTAAATATAACTAAAATCGAGTATAGAACACTTACCCCAATCCATATGGTAAAAATAGCCTCCAAAATTTGTCCAAATCCGAGCTCCCCAAATCAAAATAAGACCAAATGAACAAACCTTCTATATTAAGTACTTTTGCTCAGCTGTTCTGCCACTTTTTGCATGCCAAACGATCCCAAAACTTATTTTTAATCCCTACAATAGATTCGTTGTGACATTTAAGTCAATATAGGATTTTGAATCACTCCATTTGACATTATAATGAAGGAGATATGTTGGTTTCAATATTTGGAAATAGTGCAGATTTTTAAATACGAAGTCAGTGGCAGTTTTGTAATTAATCTAAAAAATTTAGCTACAGAATTCTTAGTAAAATTACCATAAAATCCTCATACGATGTCAAAATTTGACGATTCTTTTTGCTACGGATCCATAATTACGATACGGATCTAATGCTTCAACCAAAATAGAAATCAGAGCTTATTTGTTTAATGTGGTACCATTTGCGCTTGAAAAAATGACGTCGAAACTTAAGAAAAATGAGTGCAACTGTCACGACCCCAAATCCAAGCCAGTCGTGATGGCACCTATCATGGAACTAGGCCAACCAGAACTTCACTCAAATCATAATAAACTCCCATTTACCTCTTTACTATATTGATTTCCCATAAAAGTTCCTTTTTACAATTATAAAAATAGTCAAAACTATACTGAATAATAAATACAACCCCCGAGAACCCGGAGTCACTGGTCATGAGCATCTACATAAATATACAACTCAACGAAAATAAATTCTATAATATTAAACAAGAGAGGGAGAAGGACTGCGGACGCATGCAGCCACCTTGCAAACCTCTGAGGATCTCTGGAACACATAGACAGCTCACCCTGCCCTAACACCTGAATCTGCACACAAGGTGCAGGGAGTATTGTGAGTATGCCAACTCAGTAGTAATGAAAATAAATCAGGTCTGAGCAGCAAGAAACACAAAAATCAATGTCATCAAGTCACAATATACACAGACTTACTTTCCAATAGTATAACATAGATATACGAAATCATCATGTCTTAAAAATCAACTTCATAAAAAGTCCTTTAAAGAATGTACATTTTTACAACTTTAAAACAAAGGATTTGATATGCAAATGAATGCAGAAAAATCATAGTAGCACCTCGGGCAAAAACATGTTTCATAATCAGCCCCTCGGGCATGCCTCACAATCCCTCAGCACCTCACAATCACTCAGCACCTCACAGTCACTCATGCCTCCCAATCACTCGTCACTCGCACTCGGTGCGCTCACTAGGGGTGTGTACAGACTCCGGAGGGGCTCCTTCAGCCTAAGAGCTAATATCAAGCCACCTCGTGGCGTATCATATCCTCACAATCACTATTGGCCCTCGGCCACACACGGTGGAACCACTTGAAAAGCCCCTCGGGCGAAGTAGTAGAACGGGGTACTCAACCCCAAAACATCATTTTAATGCTCATGTAGTGGAAATGAGGCTGAGTTTCAAATAAAATAGTATGCATAATGATGCTGAGTAAAACGTAGTGAGGAAAACAGTAGCAAAACACCCTCAAAGGGTCTAAACAGATCGGCACGAGGCCCCAAACACGGCTTACCTCCCAAATATTTCACAAATCTTTAGAACATAATTTAACACAAGATTTTGAGTAAATACGCAACTCATTAGTTGTCGCGGAGAAGACCTAGTCCAATCCAAAAATCAGTACGTGCCACATATTCGTCATCCGACATGTGCTCCATTCCAAACTCAATGAGAAAATAATGCAGTCCGGGGTTCCATACCCTCGTTACAAGATTTATAACCATTACTTACCTCTACCGGGCCACGACACTAGTCCGCTATGCTTTTGCCCCTCAAATTGGCTCCTGATTGCTTCGAATCTAGCCAAAACTAGTTCAACATCATCAATATATACTCAAGGAACACAACCCAAATGAAAACTATCAAATTATACAAGAATCTCGAAATTCGGCCAAACTCGAGCCCCGGGCTCACGTCTCGGAATCCGATAAAAATTACATCACAAGAACCCTTATCCTCCCACGAGTCCGTACATACCAAGAACCCTAAAAATCGGACCATAATTGCCCACTCAAATCCTCAAAAGAAAAATAAATTTTTCATGCACCCTTCTTCCCCAACTTTGGTTCAATTTCTAGAAATTTTATGGTTTAAATCACTTAGGAATTGACATAAAAACGAGTTATGAAGTTGATAATCTTACCTCCAAATGATTCCATTGATTTCCCTTTAAATCCCTCTCAAATGACTCTCAACTCGCATGCAACAATGGAGGAAAAATACAAGCTAATTCGCACCTCAGGCCTTTTAAACATTCTGCCCAGCTCAAACATTTCTTCATCGCGAACGCATCACCAAGACCGCGTTCGCGAAGCACAAGTTGGCTCCCATTTCTCTTAACCCTATGCGAACGCGTCAGAACCATCGCGAACGCAATGCCTTGCCTGACTTGCCCACCGTGAATGCGTACCATCCACGCGAAAGCATAGACCAAAAACCCCTGGAGGTCCCCAAACCCCCACTCTTCTTCGCGAACGCGTGCCCTTGAACGCGAACGCGATGACTACTTCACTCAGACCTCCTTGTTTGCATCTTCCTCTTCGCGAACGCGAAGAACAAAATCTCAGCTCCCCCAAACTATTATTCACGTACGCGGCCTCCCACCCGCGAACGCGATGAACAAAATCTCTGCAACAAAAACCATAAAAAATCTGCCAAGTTCCAAAATCAAAAATCGATCCGTTAACCATCTGAATCAATCCCGAGAACCTCGGGACCTCAACCAAACATACCAACATATCCCATAACATCATTCAAACTTAGTCGAGCCTTCGAAACACTAAAAACAACATGAAAACACCAAATTTACATCAAATTTAAGTCGATGAACTTTGAAACTTCCAAATTTTGCCAACTATGCCGAAACCAACCAAAACACCTCCGATTGACCTGAAATTTTGAGGCATTTACCAAAATGACATTACAGACCTGCTCCATCTTTCGGAATATCATTCCGATCTCGATAGTTTATTTCCACTGCCGACCGGAAATCGCCAAAACTAACTTTCGCCAATTCAAGCCTAATTCTACACCGGACATCACAAAAATATTTTGAACACGCTCCTCAGTCCCAAATCACCTAAGGAAGCTATCTGAGCCATAAAATCCGTATTTCGAGGTCGTTCACCAATAAGTCAACTCTCAGTTGACTTTCTCAAATATTAGCCTACCTTGAGAGACTAATTGCCTCAATGCTCACCATGACCACTCTGAACATGAACCAACCGACCCAACACACATAAATGAAGTTGAACCACATAAAATGAAGCAGAAATGGGGGAAACGGGGCTAAACTCTCGGAACGACCGGCTGGGTCGTTACATCCTCCCCCACTTAAACATACGTTCGTCCTCGAACGTGCCAAGAGTTGTTCCCCAACATTATCAAACTGTTACGTAGCTTACCATGCACATACCCAGGGGTGATCCCACGTCACCGTATCCCATATAGGTCCAGTAGCAAAATGCCGCTGAAATTTCGAAATCCAAATCCTGGCCCATAACCTTATAACCGAATTCCCACTTCTGAAATGATATGTTAGATCAAAATTTCCATATATGCACCCCAGATGAAATCACATAATACACCACGTGACTCAAACACTCATAGAAATAACTCTTTAACCACAATAACTGCTCAGAACAACCCAATACCGGTACACCACCTCTTATCAAGAAATGCCTCGCTCTAGCACTTCCATATACTGCTGATGATGAAAGAAGCACGTAGAACTAACAACAATTCGTCCGATCAACCAGACATGAAATTCTCCCTTCCCAAACAGGAATTATAGCAGATTTCTAAGCTGACTCCTGATATAAGTCCTTCCAACTATGCTGTAGAAAATTCCAAAAATATCCATTCTAGGTTCGATGACCTCCTCTCATCCATCACAACCACCCTGAAGACATGACACCTCGATACAATTCGAAGCCAAAACATGTGCACTCGTGCACTTATCAGTAACTCCCCAATGAAATCAAATTATATAAAAGATCCACACGAGAGGACTATCCTGCCATTAACAATTACCATCACCATATCATACTAACAGCCTAGCACCTACCGTGGAAATCAAAAACAAAGGAATTCGATACCCAAGGTCATACCCCTACATAACTCCGCTACACTGTGTTATCTCATCCAACCGCTGGTCCACTTGAAATATTTCAAAACACCTTGCCCAAAAAAATCAATAACCACTCGAAATTCGACATCAAGCATTCAAAGTGCATCGGCATAACCACGGGGGAAACCGGACGATACAATGCCACCCGAAACAGAAGGTATATAACCAACACGACTCAATCTCGCAACACCCAATTACTTACCTTACTCAAATTTAGCTATAAAGCCCAATTAGAACCGCACCATATGTGCATATAACCAATAATCACCACTCCTCGCAACACCGAAGGGTAACTCATAGATCACTCCAGAACATGAACAAATCAATCACAATCGAATGGTACCTTTCTCAATAATAGGAACTCCGAGCCAACAATTCCAACCCGGTACAGAACACGCACCCATATCATCCTACCAATGACCCTAAATTAACTTTGATCACGCACAACAGATAGACAACTTACGGAAAAGTTCATAATGACAGAATCATGGTACATACTAACATCCGACTAGCTCAGCTCGCATCTCCATAGTCCATTACCATACAATATGATGTTTATGAGAACTCTCAGTCTCGAAGTCCAGGAAACGTACGGATTATTATGTCTGATCACAACTCCATCGCTTGAATACATAACACATCCCAAATATTCATTCATTCCACGGGGAATAGCCCTATAATTCTTTCGTTCACCAAGCAACCTTGAATATCAAAAGTCGATACAACAATAGGGCGCCGCGATACCAGTGAAGTACCCTTAATTCACACACATTGCTCTTTCTGAAATATATACCCTCTTCAAATCGCACCCATTAGTGATATCATCTACCTAGTCATCTGAAACTGACATGCTGCCTAAGAATTTATGATCTTCCTTCCAGAACCGAACCGTGACCTCACATTTGCAAATCTCAACTCCACCCAACATACTGCACACGCCATGCCAACCTAGGAAAAATACGGGAACTCCATGGTCCCTTCTAAGCCACAAGCAACTACGTACCCAACTAGACAAGAACTCTCATCGGATCCCATTTAGAAACAAACTCACTATACGCCACAAGAAATATGCACCTTCAACCGCGGTAGAAACCATCCGGAATTATCCGAAATCCCATTTGCGCAACACCAACCTGTCAGGACCGAATTCTTCTATCTCAACCAAACTACGCAGACCACCAAAAATCCAAGAGCATTCTAAGAAATACCCGAAAAACTCGTCACCTTATGAACACCCAACGAACTAATCGTATCCCTTACCATGTTGATCCGACCTACTACTAAGTCGCCCTATTTACCCAGGTTTCTTCTGACTTACCTTCAAATTGATACTTATTCCTGTCGTAATACCACAAATTTGCAAGCCAGACTCACCACACGCGACCCAAGCATAAAACCATATCGTCTAAGGCTCGTAAGCGACTAAATACTCCCTCAATTATCCCCAATTTTTCCACATTAGAAAAACTTACCCTGAAGAAACTCATGCAAATCTAAAGCCATTATCTTCACCTTTCTGATACCGATATGTAGAATACCACAAGTCTTGACATCCTCTAACGTAAATCTCAATCACACTGACCAAATAGACAGAATCGACCTGACCCGTTTGCACACTAACATACTAGGAAAGTAACCCACTCACTTGAAATCACAAGAAAATTCATACACTGCACACACTATACCTTTTACAATTTCCACTAAATCATTCAATAGAACCAAATTACCCAAACAAGGCACACTAGAACCTATATCGAAGAAATTTCCATTACTCATGACATTCCCAGACCCCATACCTGCAGGTCATAATTGATTTACCACTATACCTCGAACTGAAACCAATGCCACACATAATCATGTAATCAACTTATCAATAACGAACTCCCCCACTTGGCTCAAAGCCAAGGATCAAGTCAACAAGACTATGCCCACACATTATCACTACCACCATGCTGTGGTGGGATTCAACTAAATCCCTCATAAGCTTATATGACCCAAACCATCTAACACTCAAGGCAATTGCCAATTTCGCATCCACAATCGCAATAGCCACGCCAACTTCCACAAGCGATCTGAACTCCAATTACAACATATATCTTTTACTGGTTGAAGAGAACTTATTATAGAACTACATAGGGACCACACACCCTAGGACAACTCGCAGGATATACCTCTGCCTCTTAGCCTCAACTGCTATCTCTCCATACACTTCTGAAGACCAAAACTAACAAGCAACCACTACACCTTCCTGTATCTGAACACAACAACGCCTACCCTCGAGGCATCACAATACGTGGTAAAAATCAGAAGCCGATGGCAGAACTAACACTGGAGCGCGGTCACAGAAATCTCGAGCTTTTGGAAGCTCTACCCCCCACATGACTAACCACATGGATACCCTCACTAGACACCATGTGTCCCAAGAATGCTACTGAACTGAGCCAAACTTCATACTCGGAGAATTGGCATAGAGCCTTTCCTCCCTGAATCCTTATAATGTCATCCTCAGATACTGAGTATGCTACTCCTGGCTACGCGAATAAGCCAGGACGCCATCAATGAATACAATAACAAGGAGCGCTAATACGGCTGGAATACACCGTCAATCAAATACATGAACGTTACTGGGGCAAACGATCAACTCAAAAGACAATGCCAGGAACTCATAACCCAACAAAGAAATACACTTCACTCCACAACTACACAACATGAGAGGTCTTCCAGCATACTCACAACTCAGGCCACATACCAAATCGAGACAGAAACCAAACACTCAATAAATCTTACCACATTTCCAACCAACCCTTTCGACATATTTCACAGTCTAAACACATCGAACCATCAATTCATACCCACCACATAGGCATCTAGTCACCAATTCTCATCAATAAGAACACGAACGGACATACAAGTCCCCAATTACATGTGCACACACAACAAAATCTCAGTAATCAAGCCACATAACGAATCCGACCTCTAGTCATCCAGAATGGCCCATTACCAACATGCCAAAATCACATCTCACCCAAGGAAACCACAAGTTGTCGATGCACAACCGATACTAAGCGCTCAAATACATGGGAGGAATTCAAGAGTTACGCTGTTGGCTGAATACAATGGATTCGCATGACAAGAAATTTTTTTAAAAATGTGAGATTTACCTAAGGGTTCCGCAGCCTCACGAAGATAAGTACAGACATCTCCGTACCAATCCGCAAGACTCTACTAAACCTGCTCATGACCAGTGAGTCCTATGTAACCTAGTGCTCTGATACCAAACTGTCATGACCCCAAATCCAGGCCAGTCGTGATGGCGTCTATCATGGAACTAGGCCAGCCAGAACTTCACTCAAATCATAATAAACTCCCATTTACCTCTTTACTATATTGATTTCCCATAAAAGGTCCTTTTTACAATTATAAAAACAGTCAAAACTATACTGAATAATAAATACAACCCCCGAGAACCCGGAGTCACTGGTCATGAGATCTACATAAATATACAACTCAACGAAAATAAATTTATAATATTAAACAAGAGAGGGAGCAGGACTGCGGACGCATGCAGCCACCTTGCAAACCTCCGAGGATCTCTGGAACAGATAGAAAGCTCACCCTGCCCTAACACCTGAATCTGCACACAAGGTGCAGGGAGTAATGTGAGTACGCCAACTCAGTAGTAATGAAAATAAATCAGGTCTGAGCAGAAAGAAACACAAAAATCAATGTCATCAAGTCACAATATACACAGCCTTACTTTCCAATAGTATAACATAGATATATGAAATTATCATGTCTTAAAAATCAACTTCATAAAAAGTCCTTTAAAGAATGCACATTTTTACAACTTTAAAACAAATCATTTGATATGCAAATGAATGTAGAAATATCATAGAAGCTCCTCGGGCAAGAACATCTTTCATAATCAGCCCCTCGGGCATGCCTCACAATCCCTCAGCACCTCACAGTCACTCAGCACCTCACAGTCACTCATGCCTCCCAATCACTCGTCACTCGCACTTGGTGCGCTCACTAGGGGTGTGTACAGACTCCAGAGGGGCTCCTTCAGCCCAAGCACTAATATCAAGCCACCTCGTGGCGTATCATATCCTCACAATCACTATTGGCCCTCGGCCACACTCGGTGGAACCACTCAAAAAAAGCCCCTCGGGCGAAGTAGTAGAACGGGGTACTCGACCCGAAAATATCATTTTAATGCTCATGTAGTGTAAATCAGGTTGATGCATAAGGATGCTAAGTAAAACGTAGTGAGGAAAACAGCAGTAAAACATCCTCAAAGGGTCTAAAAATATCGGCATGAGGCCTCAAACACGGCTTACAGCTCAAATATTTCACAAATCTTTAGAACATAATTTAACACAAGATTTTGAGTAAATACACAACTCATTAGTTGCCGCGGATAGGACCTAGTCCAATCCAAAAATCAGTACGCGCCACATATTTGTTATCCGACATGTGCGCCATTCCAAACTCAGAGAGAAAATAATGCAGTTCGGGGTTCCACACCCTCATGACAAGATTTATAACCATTACTTACCTCTACCGGGCCACGACACTAGTCCGCTATGATTTTTCCCCTCAAATTGGCTCCTGATTGCTCCAAATCTAACCAAAACCAGTTCAACATCATCAATATATACTCAAGGAACACAACCCAATCGAAAACTATCAAATTATACAAGAATCTCGAAATTCGGCCAAACCCGAGCCCCGGGCCCCACGTCTCGGAATCCAATAAAATTACGTCACAAGAACCCTTATCCTCCCACGAGTCCGTACATACCAAGAACCCTAAAAATCGGACCACAATTTCCCACTCAAATCCTCAAAAGAAAAATAAATTTTTCATGCACCCTTTTTCCCCAACTTTGGTTCAATTTCCAGAAATTTTATGGTTTAAATCACTTAGAAATTGACATAAAAACGAGTTATGAATTTGAAAATCTTACCTCCAAATGATTCCATTGATTTCCCTTCAAATCCCTCTCAAATGGCTCCCAAATCGCATGCAACAATGGAGGAAAAATACAAGCTAATTCGCACCTCGGGCCTTTTAAACATTCTGCCCAGCTCAAACATTTCTTCATCGCGAACGCATCACCAAGACCGCGTTCGCGAAGCACAGGTTAGCTCCCACTTCTATTAACCCTACGCGAACGCATCAGAACCATCACGAACGCGATGCCTTACCTGACTTGCCCACCGCGAACGCGTACCATCCACGCGAACGCATAGACCAAAAACCCCTGGGGTCCCCAAACCCCCACTCTTCTTCGCGAACGCGTGCCCTTGAACGCGAACGCGATGACTACTTCACTCAGACCTCCACATTTGCGTCCTCCTCTTCGCGAACGCGAAGACCAAAATCTCAGCTCCCCCAAACTATTCTTCGTGAACGCGATGAACAAAATCTCTGCAACAAAAACCAGAAAAAATCTGCCAAGTTCCAAAACCAAAAATCGATCTGTTAACCATCCGAATCAATCCCGAGACCCTCGGGACCTCAACCAAACATAGAAACATATCCCATAACATCATTCAAACTTAGTCGAGCCTTCGAAACACCAAAAAAAACATGAAAACACCAAATTTACATCAAATTCAAGCCGATGAACTTTGAAACTTCCAAATTTCGCCAACTATGCCGAAACCAACAAAAACACCTCTGATTGATCTGTAATTTTGCAGACATAACCAAAATGACATTACGGACCTGCTCCATCTTCCGGAATTCCATTCCAACCTCGATAGCCTATTTTCCACTGCAGACCGGAAATCGCCAAAACTAACTTTCGCCAATTCAAGCCTAATTCTACATCAGACATCACAAAAATATTCTGAACATGCTCCTAAGTCCCAAATCACCTAAGGAAGCTATCCGAGCCATAAAATTCGCATTCCGAGGTTGTTTACCAATAAGTCAACTCTCAGTTGACTTTCTAAACTATTAGGCTACCTTTAGAGACTAATTGCCTCAATGTTCACCATGACCACTCTGAACCTGAACCAACAGACCCAACACACATAAATGAGGCTTAACCACATAAAATGAATCAGAAATGGGGGAAATGGGGCTAAACTATCGGAACGACTGGTCGGGTTGTTACAGCAACACAACCCAATTCTATTTAAAACTCACTTGAGCCCCTCGGGACCCCGTACGAACATACCAACAAGTCCCATAACATAACACAGACTTACTTGAACCCTCAAATCACGCATAACAATATTGAAATGATGAAACACACCTCAAATCAAACTTATTGAACTTTCGACTTCCAAAAACTCGTGCCAAAACATATCAAATCAACTCGAAATGAACTCAGTTTTTTGACACAAGTCCTAATGCATCATATGGAGCTACTCGTGCATCCAAACTACCAAGGGAAGTGCAAATGCTCAAACCGACCATTCGGGTCATTACATTTTCCCACAGGGTTTTTTCCTAGTAAGGTTTTAACGAGGCACATTATCTATGGACATCCATGAGGGAATGTTATGAAACATTAGATTATGGTGGTTGTCCACAACTCCTAACACCCACTACTCTTCTCCATTATCTCCATAACTCCCATTATTCAAATACTTATGATTGTAACTCACATACCTCCATAATATCCTCCATGATATATCTACATGATCTCAAATACTTAATGCCATATTTATGGTATTCTTTTGTATAACTCTATTTAATACTATAAATAGAGGATGAGAAGTGATATGTAGATACTTGAATACATGGAAGGAATAAGAATATCTCCTCTCTTTCTTTCTACATCTATTATCTATTTTATTGTTTTATATTGTTACTTTGAGCTAAGTTTTTTAACATGTATTATATATAGAGAGACGTAGAGTGAAGGCAAGAAAAAAATTGGAATTGCAAAAGTAAAGGGGTAATGTATTAGGTGAGATTTGAAAAGAGTTTATGTAGGTTCAAAATTAATCAACCTCCAAAACCTAATGTGAGATAGAGAAAAGTTATCTGTATATTCCTTAATTTGTGCATTCTTTAGTTGTGGCATAATCTTTACAATATGCTAAGATTGTAAAAACAAATATTGTTATTATGGAATAAAAAAATTAATATCATTTTGTTAAATAATTTTTTAAAAATACTTAGCCATGTAAAAATCTCTTATATTATATTAACTATTTCAACCATCACATTAAGACGTCCTTTCAAATTTTGACTGTTGTGTGTATCAATTATTGTAGCCATTTTACTCTTTTAAGAAGAACACGACTTTGGAATTCAAAAATAGCAATCTTAAATGAAAGCTTTTCATCACGCCCAACTATGCTTCCTAAGAGATCTAGCGGACGTTGCAAATATAATACGATTTACAAGTTTGTAGTCGAATCCCACATGGAATTAACCTACATAACAACAACTAGTTTCGCAAGAATTCAAGTAATCAACCTTAAGAAATATTGAATAATGAGTTGATTGTTTACTAACTAAAAGCAAGGTAATTAAAAAGTTGTAATTGTATTAGTAACAAAGAAAATGTTGTAGACCAGTTTGGAAAGGTTTAGGGTTACAGTTTCCCCTCTCATCAGACTCCTCCCCGCCATGTCTCCTATAAATTTGCCTAGATATTATCTACCAATAGTGAGCACTTTAGGTGTCGTAATTCTCTTTCGAGTAAATACAATAATTCACTAGACGTATTCTTCTGAACTACGCTAGCTGGCACTAGTTTACCGCTCACTAAGATCGCACCAAGGTTTCGTTATTCCTAATCACACCTTTAAACCCTCCTTATTGATTCCTCATGTACGTTAGGAGTTGTAATGACCCGACCGGTCATTTTGAGAAATAGTGTCCCATTCGGTGGCTTAAGGTCTCGAGTAGCTTCGTGTTATATATTATGACTTGCATGTATGGTCGAGTTTAGTTTTTCGATGATTCCAGATTGATTTGGAAGAACAGTTCTTGTTTTAGAAGCTAATTGAAAGGAGATGACGGAGTTTGACTTTCGTGTACACGACTCCAGAATGGTGTTTTGATGATTCCAACAGTTTCATATGGTGATTTTGGATTTTGGCCTATGTACGGATTTGGATTTGGAGGTTCCTAGGTTGATTTGATGCATTTTGGCAAAAATTGGAAAGTTAAAGGTTTGGAAGGTTGAGGGGTTTGACTGGGAGTTGACTTTGGGATATCGGGCTAAGATTTCGATTCCAAGAGTTAGAATAGCTCTGTTATGTGATTTGGGACTTGCATGTAAATTTGACTTCATTCCAGGTTGATTTCATATGATTCAGCACGAGTGGTAGAAGTTGAAAGTTCATAAGTTCATTAAGTTTGATTTGAGGTGCGATTCGTAGTTTTGACGTTGTTTGATGTGATTTGAGGCCTGGAGTAGGTCCGCGTTATGTTATTGAACTTGTTGGTATGTTCGGACGATGTCCCGAGAGCCGGTGTGGTTTAGACGAGTTTTGAACCATTTGGATCATGTAGAGCGGAACTGGTGTGGGCAGGATGTGATGTGGTCACACCTGCAGACCACTAGGCACAAGTGCGGTGATCGTAGGTGCAGAAGAGAAGGAGCGCAGAAGCGGAAGCAGGGCTGGATGAGGAAGAGAGCAAAGGCGGATGTCTGGGCGCATCTGCGCAACCGCAAAAGTGGAACTCTAAGTGCAGAAGCGCATTCCTTGTCTCAGAAGCAACTTTGGCTGAGGCGAGGTATTTCTGCAGAAGAAGATAATTTTCCGTAGAAGCAGTCATCACAAAAGCGACCTTCAGACCGCAAAATCATTATCTCTTGGCAAAATGTATTTATCTCGAAGGTTTGGTTATTTTTATCAGTTTTTGAGTTAGAGGCCTCGGTTTTGGGAAATTTTAGAGGGGTTCTTCACGATTTGGATTGGGGTAAGTATTGTTTATCCGAAGTAGATTATATTTCATGATTCTATCTTTGTTTTTAACGTTAAATTAGTAATTTGAATGGGAGAAAATGAAATTATTTGTATAAACTTTCAAAAATGTAAAATGAGGATTTGTAGGCCGATTTGATGTCGGAATTGGATAATTTTTGTATGGTTGGACTCGTATCGGAATGGATGTTTGGATTTTGTGAATTTTGTTAGGTTCCAAGGTACGGTCCCGGGGTTGACTTTTTAGTTTTTATTAAAGATCAAATCTTTATTATCCGAAATCGTTTTCTATAGTTTTTATTTATGATATTAACTTATTTTTTGCTAGATTTGACTGTCCGGAGGTTGTTTCACACGAGATGGTCATTTTAGAGTATCAGTTTAGATTCTTTGAGATAAGTATCTTGCCTAATTTTGTGTGGGGTAAACTACCCCTTAGGATTCGAGTCGTTTGTGCTAATTGTGTTTATTCGAAAGTCGTGTACATGAGGTGACGAGTTGTACTCGGGCTTATTTGTGGAAATTGACCGGTTTGGACTCTTAGGCTTCTTTCATGTATTTATTAAAAATTGTTAGCACATGTTATATCCTTTATTCACCACGTCTACTATCACATGCTTAATTTGAAGTTGTCATTACATGTAACATCCTTTACTTATTGAGTTTGCTCTTATATGCTTTATTTGAAGTTGTTACCGCTTTTATCATTATGCGACCTCATTTATTGTTGAGTTACCGTTAGTTAAAATTGTTGTACATGATATCCTCTTTGTTGTCAGGTTATTTTCATGCATTTAGACTTAGTACTAGTTCGTGTCATCTCTCTTTCATTGTTAGCCTAATTCACATATTAGAAGTTGAAGCTTGCCACTTCATGGAAATACTTTCACTATTGAGTTTATCCTTAAACAATTAATTGGGATTGAGGTTATCGAAAGTCATTTAACTATTTTAATTGAAGTTGTATTTAAAGCGGGTGTTGTTCCTTGTTAAGTTACTTTCTTGTTCATTTGTTGTAATTGAGGTTACAAATCGTGTTTGAGCCGTGGGCTAATTGTTGTGGAAATATTAATATTGTTGGATCCTTGGAGAGGTTGTGGACTATGGGCATTTGTGGTACAAGTTGATATGTCATGTTCTTGTGATGTAAGCATTTGTGATATATTGTGTGGTTCAGTTGTTGTGTTGAGTATAAGGGTGTCATTTCACAGTTGTTGTTATGCGGGGCATAAGGGTGGCATCTCACTGTTTTTGAATTTACGGAGTAATAAGGGTAGCTATTGTGTTATTGTCTGGGCAGAGCGAAAATGGTAGCTATTATACGAAATGATACGGGTGGCTACCGAAGAGATAAGGGTGGCTAATTGTCACGACCCAAATTTTCCTCCGTTGGGCATCGTGATGGCACCTAGTCTTAAGGACTAGGTAAGCCTAATATTCATGGAATAACAACAATAATAATAAAATATAATATTTTTCTAAAATAAATAATTCTTTATACATTGCATTCCTAAAATCCGGTAGTACAAGTCATAAGCTTTATAGATTTTACTACAACTTCTAATTACAATTGTTTGGAAGTAAGCAAAACTAGTGTAAATGCAAAATAGGAAGGTGACTCCGAAGCCTGCGAGCGTGACGATAGGTTTACCTTGAATCTCCTTGGCAAGAGTCCGCACAGCTACTAACGATCAGTACCTGGATCTGCACAAAATGTGCAGAAGAGTAGTATGAGCACACCACAGCGGTGCTCAGTAAGTATCAAGACTAACCTCGGTGAAGTAGTGACGAGGACTAGTCAGGACACCCACTGGTCTAATAAAATGGTCAAGTATCAATATAGGAATAAAGGGAAAGACGATGTATACATAAAGGCTACGCAATATAGCTAACAACACAGTAAATTTGATAAAGAAGGAAAATAATAAGTATCAGCGGAAACCATGAAAACAACACAAAGATTGAATAGAACACAACAAATCTGGAATGTAAATATACAACACGAACAAGTAATGTCTCAACAACTTCAACAACTTCTACATCAAATTCGTAGTCATCTCCACGAGGTTCCGAACCTCGGACAAATCACCATTTACGGGTCCCAATATTCGAACCCTAACACTTGGCATCTTGCGCCCTTATTCGAGTGCTAAATGCACGGACGACTTATGCGCCAATTGGGTCATCTCCACCTATACGGTAAGTACAACAAGAGTATCTATACTTGACAACAACAAGGAGCCCTAAATCCATTACTAGTACTTAACTATGTGTATGCTTGTGCAAGTGTCCTAACATGGTTCGACAACCCATAAGTATAAGGAAAGAAAAGGGAAACATGTACATTGTCATCTCACAAATTTCCACACGAATAAACTCACACCATAAGGGTTCCAGTACACAATATCAACAAGAAGGAATGCCCCCAGGCCAACACAAGTATCATAAACCATCCCTGACATAGCCCACCTTGACTCGCCACGTATGCAATAGTAAAGTATATGCCCGCCTTGTTTCGCCACACATGCATAAACATGTTCCCACCTTGTCTCTCCACATGCGCAACCCACATATACATACCCCGCCTTGTCACGCCGCATGTGTAATATCAATAGAAAACACGGCATGGCAAAAACCTCGTGCAAACCCCATTTCAGCAACGGCACGGTAGAAACCTCGTGCATCACAATAACCAAAACCGCACAACAGAAACCTCGTGCATCACCAAAACAATTACAACAACAACAACAATTGACAATAATACAAGATATGGTAGATACATCAATTCAAGAACCTTTGATCACAAGACAAGCAAGGCTAGTTCACAAGGAATAAGCAAGAATACTAGGCATAATAAGAACAACTCAAAAAGGAAGAAAAATAACGTATAAGAGTCGCACCCAAATGCACGGTTCAACAACAAGAAACTCACACGAATTCGATAACTCCATATAAGGGCAAGTCAACTAAGGTATAGAATAGCTAAACTTCTTTTAAGTTTGGCAGTTTCAAGGGTATTCAACAATTTCATTTAAGGACAAGCAACGTAAAAATGATCATAACCTCAGTTAAGACCAAACCACTATAGAATGAGATGAAGATAATTACAATTAGAGATAGGCAGTTAAGAAGACATAACATGACAGTAAAAAAGGGAATTAAATCTTCAGATAAGTCAACTAGGAGTCAAATAGGCAATAGGAGTAAATCCAAAAGTAAGAAATTCTACATTTAAGCAAATAAAGATGAAACTAGAAATTAGGAAATTCAATCATGACAATTCATACTCGGCAAATATAAGGACCTAAGATTTATAAAGGGTCAACTTTCCACAAATAATTTCGAGCACACATTCGTCACCTCGCGTACACGGACTACAATCAACATAGAAGACTCAAATCCTAAGGGGTAATTCCCCCACACAAGATTAGGCAAGATACTTACCTCAAAGACGACAACCTGGTACTCTAAAAAGGACTTCTCGGGCGAAAAGGCCTCCGGACGGCTCGAACTCAACTAGAACAACTTCAAAACACACATAAAACTTATAAGGAACTATTACGGAATAAAGCCTCAATCTTTAACAAATTCTAAAAATTGGTCCAAAAGTCGACCCCCGGGACCGCACCTCAGAACCCGACAAATTTTACAAAATCCGATTACCCATTCCAATACGAGTTCAACCATACAAAATTTATCAAATTCTGATACCATTTGGTCCCTGAAATCACGATTTTTCATTTTAGAAATTTTTCTTCAAAACCAACCTTTTCCTTAACTCAAAACACAAATTAAATGATAAAACAATGACTAATTCATGCACTATATTAAATTCTAGTTGAAGAACACTTACCCAATCGAATTTCGCGAAAAAACCCATCAAAAATCGCCAAGAACCGAGCTCTAGAAGTCAAAATGTGATAAAAAATGCTCAACCCTCGAATTTGGAATATAATCTGTCTGCCCAGACTTTTAAGCATCGCGATTGCGGAACACCACTTGCGATCGTGAAGAAGGAAAAGGAAGGCTTACCAGAAATGCACTACGCGATTGCGAACTTATGCATGCGATCGCAAAAGAGGAAGGGAAGGGCCTACCTAATCGCATGGTACTTGATGCGAACGCGGAGAAGAAAAAGGAAGGCAGCCCAGGTTGCTCATCGCGAACGCGACAATGAGCATGCGATCGCAGAGATCAAATATGCAGAGCTATGCAATCGCGTGGGCCTTTACACGAAGAAGGAAATTGAGGTAGTCGGCAACAACACATCGCGAACGCGTGAGGCTATTCGCGATCGCGTAGGAGAACACTAACAGCAGAAAACAGCAGTTCAAAAAAATAGGAGGAATTGACCCGTAGCCCTTGTGGAACACACCTGAGGCCCCCGGGACCCCATCTAAAGACACAAACAAGTCATATAGCCTAACACGGACTCGCTCGAGGTTTCAAATCACATAAAACAACACCAAAATGACAAATCAAACCAAAAATCAAACTTATGAATTTTCAAATCTTCAAATATCAAAACTCGAGCCGAAACCTATCAATTCAACCCGGAATGACGCCAAATTTTGCAGACAAGTCATAAATGAGACCTACAGACACTTCGGAATTTCATTCCGAGCCCGATATCAAAATTTCACCTATCGGCCAAAATTGCCAAAATTCTTACTTTCGCCAATTCAAGCCTAAATCTACCACAGACCTCGAAAACACATTCCAGACACGCTCCTCAGTCCAAAATCACCATATAAAGCTTATAACATCATCCATAACTCGTTCTAGAGTCGTTTACATAAATGTCAATTTTCGGTCAAAACTTCACTGTTTCAGCTTCCAAAACAACAGTCCTTCTTCCAATTCGTCTCTGAATCATACAGTAATTGAATCCAACCATGCACGCAGGTCGATGTACACAATGCGAAGTTGTTGAAGATCTTATGCCACCAAATGGAACTTAAATTCTCAAAACGACCGGTCGGGTCATTACTTTCTCCCCCTCTTAAACAAACGTTCGTCCTCGAACGTGATAAGATTCACCTCGAACTCATCCAATCACTGATTGCACACTTCCAACACACACCCATGGGTGATCCCACGTCACCCCAACTTACATAAGCCTGATGACATCATCACAACTGCAATTTAGCCTTTCTATCACCAACGATAAGCCTCATACCTTAATTTCTCACCTTCTACTCATTTCCAAAAGACCCGATTCTAAATCCATATCCGGCATTAGCCTCAACCAGATGTATCAACTCATGACAATACCCCCAAGGTACGACCACAACATAACACACCACACATAGGTCCTTACTAACACTTCTGATCACAATAGCTGCCTAAAAACAACCCAGCACTCGCGATTAGCCTCATATCTGAAGGGACTCCGTTTCAGCCTCTCATCGTACCGATAATGATGCAATAAACAAGAAGACCTCATTATTAGACACTCGAATCACCAAGCCACAACTACCACCACCGGGAACACATCCCGCAAGTAGAAACTCAAGAAGCACATAACGAAAATGACTGAATATGAAAAGAGAAACACATAAGGGAACTATCAAACAAGCCCGACAGGCACTACCCTCTACCAATACTGACCCACGTAACCATATAACAAGGAAAGAGTTAAAGCAATTGAACAAATCACAAGGATTCCATCCTGATGTAACTTCCACCGCGGTACTCAGCCCGCTCCAAATATATCGAAACACAAAAGATCACGAGGGCCTCGCCCTCAACTCTATATCACAAATCGAGTATATATCATACAAATAGAAGTCTTCCACTAACTCAGCGCTGCCAATAAAATCATAACGCTCACTTAACTCATATCTCGATAGAGTTTCAAATCACAGTTCGTAAACAAAATACTTAGGAAAAATCACATAAAGCTTACCATAATGGACAACAAGGACTCACTTCTAGTCTCACCACTCTCAATGATGAATGAAAACAATGATAGACACATGCTACCACTCATAGAATCTCCAACAGGAGTAAACACGAACATAGAGTGCGACGCATGAAACTCACTCATAAATAAAGCAACAAATAAGGGATTTGTCCCGACCAGCGGAGCTATAATGAATTACAAATGGTGTCCCTCTGTAACAAAACAAAACATACATGTACTATAACATCTGGCACAAAGGCCTCCAGCCTACTATACGAAACACATCAACGGGATGGGCCTCTCCCTCTTGGGTGCCCTCTACTCACCTGAATGTCCTGCTGCAACACATCTACCCATAGCCTGGGACAATCTCTCACCATGTGGCTGATATCTCCACACTCAAAATAACCTCTCTGTTGACGTGGCTGTAGAAACTGTGTGGTACGAGTACTCTGAGACCCATGAGTACCTGAAACTCCATGCGAAGTCGGTAATGCAATTTGAACTGGCTGACCCACAAACCTCTATCGTGTCGTACCCTGCCTCAATAATAAGGAGCAGTAGATCTCTCCGGCCTATGAGGCCTCCTCACCTCTCTGCCCTCTCTCTCTTGACCTCGTCTGTCCTCCCTCTCACAGCCCCGCTTGGACTTCGATCTTGTTCAACAAAATCATCACGCAGTAAATCAACAAAGCCCAAATTTATGTCTCTTTCACCTTCAAGTTTACCTACTACGGTACCAGAGTGAATATGATCTCCACCAGACATACGTAACGCTTTTGCTAATACCCGGAAGTGGATACCATGATTCTTCTGTCTATCAATAACCGCATGCATTGCACGGTGGATGTGAAGAAGTAGACCATTATCTCGGCAATAATGAGCCAAGCTAGTATTTGCGGTGAATCCCCCCGTTAAGTAGTCATGCATTACGATCGGAACGCCCAATTCTCTAGCAATTACAGCTCTTTTGATCATTTCTTCACATGTACCTGCAGTAGCATTCAAGTAATGCCCTTTGATTTCACTTGTTTCAGCCTGTGCTTTATAAATTTCTTCGGCACAAAATAAGAAACAATCTCTCCAACGCATAAATGGTTGTGAGTTCACGTTCTCATCATCTTTGGTAAAATCAAGTCCACCGCGAAGACATTCATAAACAGCTCTACCGTAGTTTTTAGCAGATAACCCCAATTTAGGTTTAATAGTACATCCCAACAGGGGACGACCATACTTGTTCAATTTATCTCTTTCAACTTGGATCCCATGAGGCGGACCTTGGAAAGTTTTAACATAAGCAGGAGGGATTCGCAGATCTTCCAGACGTAGAGCGCGCAGGGCTTTGAACCCAAATACGTTACCTACAATGGAAGTAAACATGTTGGTAACAGAACCTTCTTCAAAAAGGTCTAAAGGGTAAGCTACATAAGCAATATATTGATCTTTTTCTCCAACAACACTCTCGATGCGGTAGCATCGCCCTTTGTAATGATCGAGGTTGGTAAGTCCATCGGTCCATACAGTTGTCCATGTACCAATAGAAGATTCGGCAGCTACCGCGGCCCCTGCTTCTTCAGGTGGAACTCCAGGTTGAGGAGTTACTCGGAATGCTGCCAATATATCAGTATCCTTGGTTTGGTACTCAGGAGTATAATAAGTCAATTTGTACTCTTTAACACCAGCTTTGAATCCAACACTTGCTTTAGTCTCTGTTTGTGGTGACATAAATCCCTCCCTACAACTCATGAATTAAGAATTCTCACAACAACAAGGTCTACTCGACACGAATTCCGCGTTAATGAAACTTTTCACAGGAATCTTTCACAAAATTTCCAACTAATACTAATATTATCAACTAATCAGAATGTTTGATTATTAGACCATGGTATTTGATTTGCCAAATACATCATTATTGTATACTCTTTCATATATATAGCGCAACCCAATTTTTATTTTTTACTTTTTTTTTTTTGAAATGGAAATACCTAACTAACCTAAATAATAAGAACTTCCCCCTTGACAGTGGTATATGTTGTATATGTAAATCCTAGATGTGAAAATATACGGAATTCCTCTATGAATCTATGAAAGGTATAAAAAAGAAAGAAAAACACAAAGAAAAGAATAGGCTAGGCATAAATCGATATGCTGAAATTGAAATCAAAAATAAATAAGAAGAGGAGCCAATTAGATACAAATAATGAATCGTAATAGAAATAGAAAATAAAGTTCAGGTTCGAATTCCATAAAATAGATTATATGGATGGGATTGTCTATAATGATAGACAAATGAAAGACTTCTCAAGATTCTGATTCATCCACTTGAGATTTTAAAATTAAAATAGGTTGGGTGGGCTTGCCAAATTCACTCAGTCTCAGTGAATAAGTAAACAATTGAATTGGTTCAATTGCATGGTGCCAACGAAATCGAGTGCTAATTCCCATTTTATTGAATTAACCGATCGACGTGCTAGCGGACATTTATTTTGAATTCGATAATTTTTGCAAAAACATTTCGACATATTTATTTATTTTATTATTATGAGAATCGATCCTACTACTTCTGGTTCTGGGGTTTCCACGCTTGAAAAAAAAAACCCGGGGCGTCCGGGGCGTGTCATCGGCTCAGTACTAGATGTAACCTTTCCCCCGGGCAAGATGCCGAATATTTATAACGCTCTGGTAGTTCAAGATCGAGATAGTGTTGGTCAACCAATTAATGTGGCTTGTGAGGTACAGCAATTATTAGGAAATAATCGAGTTAGGGCTGTAGCTATGAGTGCTACAGAAGGTCTAACGAGAGGAATGGAAGTGATTGACACAGGAGCTCCTATAAGTGTTCCGGTCGGGGGAGCGACTCTGGGGCGAATTTTTAACGTGCTCGGAGAGCATGTTGATAATTTAGGGCCTGCAGATACTAGTACAACGTCTCCTATTCATAGATCTGCGCCCGCCTTTATACAGTTGGATACAAAATTATCTATTTTTGAAACAGGAATTAAAGTAGTAGATCTTTTAGCCCCTTATCGCCGTGGAGGAAAAATCGGACTATTCGGGGGAGCTGGAGTGGGTAAAACAGTACTTATTATTGAATTGATTAACAATATTGCTAAACCTCACGGGGGCGTATCCGTATTTGGCGGAGTGGGTGAACGTACTTGGGAAGGAAATGATCTTTACATGGAAATGAAAGAATCTAGAGTGATTAATGAAGAAAATATTGCAGAATCAAAAGTGGCCCTAGTTTACGGTCAGATGAATGAACCGCCGGGAGCTCGTATGAGAGTTGGTTTGACTGCCCTAACTATGGCGGAATATTTCCGAGATGTTAATGAACAAGACGTACTTCTATTTATTGACAATATCTTCCGTTTCGTCCAAGCAGGATCCGAAGTATCGGCCTTATTGGGTAGAATGCCTTCCGCTGTGGGTTATCAACCCACCCTGAGTACCGAAATGGGTTCTTTACAAGAAAGAATTACTTCTACCAAAGAAGGGTCCATAACCTCTATTCAAGCAGTTTATGTACCCGCAGACGATTTGACCGACCCTGCTCCTGCTACGACATTTGCACATTTAGATGCTACTACCGTACTATCAAGAGGATTGGCTGCCAAAGGTATTTATCCAGCAGTAGATCCTTTAGATTCAACGTCAACCATGCTTCAACCTCGGATCGTTGGTGAGGAACATTACGAAACCGCCCAAAGAGTTAAGCAAACTTTACAACGTTACAAAGAACTTCAGGACATTATAGCTATCCTTGGATTGGACGAATTATCCGAAGAGGATCGTTTACTCGTAGCAAGAGCGCGAAAAATTGAGCGTTTCTTATCACAACCCTTTTTCGTAGCAGAAGTATTTACCGGTTCTCCAGGGAAATATGTTGGTCTAGCAGAAATAATTCGAGGATTTCAATTGATCATTTCCAGAGAATTAGATGGTCTTCCTGAACAGGCCTTTTATTTGGTAGGTAATATCGACGAAGCTACCGCGAAGGCTATGAACTTAGAAATGGAGAGCAATTTGAAGAAATGACCTTAAATCTTAGTGTACTTAACCCTAATCGAATTGTTTGGGATTCAGAAGTGAAAGAAATTGTTTTATCTACTAATAGCGGTCAAATTGGCATATTACCAAATCACGCCCCTATTGCCACAGCTGTAGATATAGGGATTAGAGAATACGTCTTAACGACCAATGGTTAACGATGGCTCTGATGGGTGGTTTTGCTAGAATAGACAATAATGAGATCACTGTTTTTGTAAATGATGCGGAGAAGGGTAGTGACATTGATCCACAAGAATCTCAGCAAACTCTTGAACTAGAGGAAGCTAATGTGAAAAAGGCTGAAGGAAGGAGACAAAAAATTGAGGAAAATCTAGCTCTCCGACGAGCTAGAACACGGGTGGAGGCTATCAATCCGATTTCATAACTAGTTGGTACGTTCGAATAATAAAAAGAAGTTCTCTTTCTAATCCTATTTAGATTCTGTCGGGTGAATACAATCAAATACAATCAAACAGAATTCAATTCTGATGCAAAAATTAAAATTTAAAAATGAAATAGAAAAGATACAAAATCAAAAAATCAATATCACTAAGGGTGGGTCGTAAACCTTATTAGATACCATTGACTCTGGTATCTAATAAGTTTTACCTACCATTGGATTTGAACCAATGACTCCCGCCGTATGAAAGATGTACTCTAACCACTGAGTTAAGTAGGTCATTTATCATCCCAAAGAGAACCAAATGAAACCCAT
>MDKJ01183852.1:0-42588 GCA_005239525.1 Nicotiana knightiana
TTAAAGTACATAAAATGCGAGGTAAATAATGCTTAAAATCACGAATTCTAGCCACACATCAGCTTCAAACAAAGAAATAGTTGTGAGTTTCAAAGTGGTGGTCGGTTTGTGGCCTTGATGCCCTTTTGTAGTTTGAATTCACGGCCACTCCGTTGTTGAAGAACTAATTCTATCAGAGTGGTTCTGAGGTGCTCGGGTACTCTTTATTGCATTCTAGAGACCTTGTTTTCCAATGTTTCCCCTAACTGTTTCATACTCGGATGTCCATGGTACCGCTAACCCTTGTCCCAAAGGCAAGAAAATATTTTCCTTTTAAAATCAAAATCAGTTGTATTGCACCCGGTACCAGTTTGTGTCTGTAGTGCTTATCAACTTTTCTCATGAAACAGGTCTTGCTTAGGCGACCTTTTCAGTTTCTTTGAGACACTTTGTTCGCCTTATCAAACGAGATCACAGATGAATTCGTGCCTTCGTCAATGCCATATATGCCCCAAATTGTGCTGGATATTATGGGGAAACTATAGCCAGTTTTGCATCCATTTCTTTGCTTCGCTTTTGATGCAAGATTAGACCGAAAGGGACTCAAAGAAAGATTATGTGTAAAAACAGAAGAATAATTGAAGGTGGTAAAGAACTGTGCTTAAACAAAAGGTGTCCCTTTCAGGGAAAGGAATAGGGAGACTTAGTTGGAAGTATGTGCCGACTTCAATGAATCATGACATGAACTTTGGATTGGACGCCTGATCCGTTTGAGCTGTCTAATTCTCAAAATCCGTCGCAAATGTTCATCTTGAAATTGTCTTGGTTGTGCTCATGTCGGGGTATCGAAGACCCTCATTCGGCTAGTAGCGCCCTTTGCGGGTTTTCACTAACTGACCTCTCTTATTTCTCTAATCATCGTCGCCTTATGGTGCCCATTTGGGTTTTCACCAATAAGACTCTCTCATTTCTCTGCTCATTGTCGCCTTACAGTGCCCATACGGGTTTTCACCAATAAGACTCTCTCATTTCTCTGCTCATTGTCGCCTTACAGTGCCCATACGGGTTTTCACCAATAAGACTCTCTCATTTGTTCTTCTTTTTTTTTCTTTTTTTTTAACTAAGATACGACATGCGGAAGGTTTCCCAATGACCCTGGCATGGGGACTTCAAATATTCTCAAATATCGATTAGAAGTTGTTAACAGGGAGAAGGCGAAAAGAACCTTGAACTGAATTATAACAGTTTCTACAGAAAAAACCATAAAATAAAAAAAATTCTGCCCTAGTTTTGGAGTATTTGGAATATGGATTTTTATTGTGATGGGACCGAACCCAGGGAAAGGCTGCTTACGTATCCTTTCGGAATCAGGTCGTACGTAGTTCAATGACTCAAAAGATTTGTTGTTTGACTTTTTTTTCTATTTTTTTTAGTACAAAAGTTCCAAAAAAGTGGAAAACAAAGAAGACAAATACAACTCAAAAGGGTTAATAAAAGGGTGACACATATTTGGAATAGCAAGCAATGATAGTCTTCGTCATCTCGATCTGAGAAAATCATGCGTGAAAGTTCCACAGTGGGTATATATCATACATAATATCTTTTGACTACAACTGCGTTAATAGTCATGTATGGTACCCGTCCTTCTTCATTTACCAAGTGCAAGGCCTCTTTTGGTAACACTATCTTGATGATGTAGGGTCCTTTCCAGTTTGGGGCAAACTTTCCTTTAGCTTCTACTTGGTGTGGAGGAATGCGTTTCAAAACGAGCTGGCCTACCTCAAAGTGTCGTGGGAGCACTTTCTTATTATAAGCGCGTTCCATTCTTTGCTGGTATAACTGGCTGAAACACACTGTTGCTAGTCATTTTTCATCGATCAGCATTAGTTGTTCTAATCGGGTCTTTACCCATTCTGTATCTTCAATCTCCGACTCCACAATTATCCGAAGAGAGGGAATTTCGATTTCAGCTAGTATTACAACTTCCGTTCCATATACCAACAGATAAGAAGTTGCACCAACAGATGTGCGAGCATTCGTGTGGTATCCCAAAAGAGCAAAAGACAACTTTTCATGCCATTGTCTGGAACCTTGGATCATCTTCCTAAGAATCTTCTTGATGTTCTTGTTCGCCGCTTCGACGGCTCCATTGGCTTTTGGTCGGTAAGGGGTAGAGTGGTGATGCATAATTTTAAATTGCTCGCATACCTCCTTCATCAAATGATTATTTAGATTGGATGCATTGTCAGTGATAATGGTCTTGTCACGGCCCAAATTCCCAACCTTAGGAATCGTGATGGCGCCTAACACCACACTTTCTAGGCAAGCCAATGTTAGAACTTATGTAATTAATTTCTATCAAAGTATATTTAACTGTAACAGGACAATTCAGAAATAGACTAACTTTATTAATTCAAATGCATAAATTCACGAATAAAATAATAAATGAATAAATAAGCTGAACCACGAACTAATTATATAACTATAAGACTACCCTAGGGTCTGGTGTCAAAATTCACGAACTAATAAAGAATACTACAAATATTTGGTTGAAAGAAGTATATATGTCTGTTTCGAACGAAATAAAACAACGTCTATAAAGTAAAGAGAAGACTCCAGGAATCTGCGGACGCCAGCAGATCTACCTCATGTCTCCAAACGAAAATGCTCAGCTACTAAGATCTCCTAACTTTGGCCGGTACCTGGGATTGCACAAAATAGTGCAGAGTGTAGTATCAGTACAACCGACCGCATGTACTGAGTAAGTGCCGAGCCTAACCTCGACGAAGTAGTGACGAGGCTACGGCGGGGTATTAACGACATAACATGTAAACAATATATAGATATAATAAAGCAAGAAAGAAACAATAATAATAAACTCGATAACCAGCAACTTGCAATAGAAAATAAAAGAAACAACTCGGATAACTCTCTTCAGATATCAATTATAATCAACTTCTCAATTTTTCCAAGTTTCAATTTAAATCACAATAAAAATCAGAGTATGAAAAACTTTTTAACAAAAACCGGAGTTTTTCAAATCCTTATTTTCAAAAATCAGTAAAACATAAATATTCACCCTTATTGCTCCTTGTTGCGGCACGCAACCCGCTCCCACTTGACCACCCTTATTGCTCCTCCCTGTATATATATCACCCTTATTTCTCCTGTTGCGGCGTGCAACCCGATCCCACCTGTCCACCCTTATCACTCCTTGTTGCGACGTGCAACCCGCTCCCACCAGACATATCATATCAGTTTATTCATAAAAACTTTCACAATCCAGGCCAAGCCTTTCACAACATTTTTATATCAACATTTGCAAAGATAAGCTGTAAAACTCATAAACTTCATCAATTATCATTTCATAACGAAGTCAACCGGAACTTATATACATATCGTAACACTGGCAACCAGCTCAATCCTTATCTAACACAACAAAACCAAAAGAACAACCAACACTTCCAAAATACTTGAAGTAATACTTAACAACAAATTTACAAATCCAAATAGAGATATAAACCTCAATGATCATGAAACAATTAAGCTCGGAAGCAAATAATTGGAAACCGGGAAAGGATCATGTTTAACAAATAATTTGGTGGTGCATAGATACTCGTCACCTCACCTATACACCACACACATGCGAATTCACATAGCATTTAAGTTGGGTATTCCTATTCCCTCACATCAAGGTTAAACCAAGCACTTACCTCAATTTCGTAGGCCATTCACTGCTCAATTACCATTTTTCCTTTCGAATTTTACCCTAACCCGCTCGAATCTTATCATAATTAACTCAATATCACTAATTAAGGCCAAAGGAAGTAACTTTACTGAAAATTTATGATTTTCCTAAGTTTTCTCAAAAAGAGTTAAAACCCGACCCCGCACCCGCTTGGTCCAAACTCGGGATTCGGACCAAATTTCGTTTATCCATTCACCCCCGAGACCGATTATGCAATTAGTTTCGAAATCCGACCTCAATTCGAGGTCAAAATCCCATTTTTACAAAATTCCTTAATTTTACCCAAACTCTTTATTTCTACCATAAAAATTCTTGATTTTGGATTGAAAAGTGATGAAAACCCCTGAGAAAATTGAAAAACAAGTGTTAATGAACACTTACCTATGATTTTGGAAAAAAATTCTTTAAGAAAATCGCCCTAGTTCTTCTACCCTTGTGAAAAATAAGAATAAAAAGGCTGGAGTTCTTATTAATATGAACTCACTGCCCGACCCTTGCACATGCGGTGCTTGGGTCGCACCTACGCTTGCGCACGTGCGGAAGTTCTTCCGCTTCTGCGGAAAAGGGAAATGGCCACTGGGGCCGCACCTACGGACAATTGTCCGCTTCTGCAGTCCCACTTCTGCGCATGATATTCGCATCTGCAAAAAAAGGGGAAGCTGGACTGGGTCGCACCTGTGGCCCAAGGTTCGCAGGTGCGGGCACACCAGAACTGATGCACCAACAGATTTTACAAGTTTAAAAAACATCTCGAAGCCTACCCGAAACTCACCTGAGCCCTTGGGGTTCTAAACCAAACATGCACGCAAGTCTAAAAATATCATACAGACTTGCTCGTGCGATCAAATCACAAAAATAACATCTAAAACTATGAATTTCACCTAAAAACTCATCATTTTTCTCAAGAACACTTCGATTTCACTATTTCTCAACCGGACGTTCGAATCACGGCAAATAAATTCTGATTCTCACCAAATTTCACATATAAGGCTTAAACATCATAACAAACTTGTACTGGGATCCGGAACCAAAATACGGGCCCGATACCAATGATTTCAAATATTAATTCATTTCTTCATTTCATTTAAATCCAACAAAATAATTTCTTTCAAAAATTGATTTCTAAGGCTAGGGACTTCGGAATCCAGTTCCAGGCAGACGCCCAAGTCCCATATTTTACTGCGGACCACCCGAGATTGTCGGAACACAAATCCGGATCCATTTACTAAAAATGTTGAACAAAGTCAACTAAAACCAAATTTTAAATTCCAAAAATTACTATTTCACATATTTTCACATAAAAGCTTTTCGGTTTCACGCTCGGAATGTGCACACAATCGAGTTAATTCAAGTTAATATTTTTAAGGCTAATGAGCCTGGAATAGAGTCTTAATTTATAAGATGACCCTTTTGGTCATCACAGGTCTTTGGGATATGTTGGAATGAACAAAGTCTACCACTGCTTTCTTGGTGACTGCTTTGAAAGTGATGGCCTCCACCCACTTGGTGAAGTAATCAATTGCAACCAAAATGAATATATGCCTATTTGAAGCCTTTGGCTCGATTGGCCCAATTACATCTATTCCCCAAGCAACGAAAGGCCAAGGAGAGGACATGGGATGCAATTTCGAAGGTGGTGAGTGAATTAGGTCACCATGAATCTGGCATTGGTGACATTTGCGAACAAAACTGAAGCAATCTTGCTCCATAGTAAGCCAATAATACCCTGCCCGCAGAATCTTCTTCGCTAAAACATATCCATTCATGTGAGGTCTGCATACCCCCGAATGCACTTCACTCATGATCCGCTCAGCTTCTGTGGCATCTATGTATCTCAACAAGTTCAAATCTAGGGTCCTTTTGTACAAAATTTCCCCATTCAGGAAGAAACCACCGGTGAGCCGTCTTATAGTTCTTCTTTGATCTCCCTTGGCATGCTCTAGGTATTCTCTTATTTTCAGGAATCGTTTTGTGTCATGATACCATGGTTCACCATCTGGTTCTGTCTCAATTGTATTGCGGTAACCGTGTTGATTTCAAACTTGGATTTATTGTGGATCAATATGAGTGTTGCCTGGATAAGGGAGCATCGAGGCTAAAGTAGCCAAGGCATCGGCTAGCTCGTTATGGAACCTGGGAATGTACCTGAACTCGATGGATTTGAGTCTTTTGCTCAAGTCTTGCACACATTGTCTATATGGAATAAGCTTGATGTCTCGAGTCTCCCATTCGCCTATGGCATGCTGGATAAGCAAGTCAGAATCTCCCATAACCAAATGTTCATGCACATCTCGATCGAGGGCCATTTTCAGACCCATGATACAAGCTTCGTATTCTGCCGTATTATTGGTACAGAATAATCGAAGTCGGGCCATTGAAGGGTAATGTTGTCCGATGTGTGAGATGAGGATTGCCCCGATCCCAACTCCTTTGATATTAACAGCCCCATCAATATACATTTTCCATACATGGCTGTCATCTGAAGCTACTTCCTCTATTGAGTTGACCTCTTCGTCTGGGAAGTATGTGCTAAGTGGCTTGTACTCATCATCAATTGGATTCTCAGCCAAATGATGTGCCAAAGCATGTGCTTTCATCGCGGTGCAAGTGACATAGACGATGTCAAACTCTGTGAGCAGAATTTGCCATTTTACGAGCCTGCAAGTGGGCATTGGCTTTTGGGAAGATGTACTTCAAAGAATCCATTCTGGATATGAGGTAATTAGTATAGGCCAAATGATAATGCCACAGCTTCTGAGCGACCCAAGTCAAGGCACAACATGCCCTTTCTAAAAGGGTGTACTTAATCTCATAATTGGTGAACTTCTTGCTCAAATAATAGATTGCCTATTCCTTTTTTCCTGTTGCATCATGTTGCCCCAGAATGCATCCAAATGAATTATCCATCACTAATATATATAAAAACAAAGGCCTACCAGGTTCAGGTGGGACGAGTACAAGGGGTTTTCACAGATAATCTTTGATCCTGTCAAAAGCTTTTTGGAAATCAACCGTCCACTTGATATCATCATCCTTTTTCAACAACTTAAAGATGGGCTCGCACGTGGTTGTGAGCTGAGCAATGAACCTACTGATGTAGTTCAACCTCCTGAGCAAACTCATGACTTCCTTTTTGTTCTTCGGGGGTGGCAGATCTCGAATGGACTTTATCTTAGATGGATCCAATTTGATTCCTCTCCGGCTGACTATAAAATTGAGGAGTTTCCCAGATGGAACCCCAAATGCACACTTGGCTGGATTAAGCTTAAGGTCATACCTTCGAAGCCGTTCGAATAACTTTTTTAAATCGCACACATAGTCAGCCTGTGTATTTGACTTTATGATCACATCATCGACATATACTTCAATATCTTTGTGCATAATATCGTGAAAAATGGTGGCCATGGCCCTCATGTAAGTTGCCCCTACATTCTTCAACCGAATGGCACGACCCTGTAACAGTAGGTACCCTATGGAGTGGTGAAAACGGTCTTTTCTGCATCTTCCTCATCCATTAGGATCTGGTGGTACCCAGCATAGCAATCCACGAATGATTTTATCTCATGCTTTGTGCAATTATCTATAAAAATGTGGATGTTTGGTAGAGGAAAATTATCCTTTGGGCTTGCTTTGTTCAGGTCCTTGTAGTCAACACAGACTCTGTTTTTTCCATCCTTCTTTGGTACAAACACAATATTTTCAACCCAGGTGTTGTATCAGACAGCTCTGACACATTGGCGCTCAGTTGCTTCATTATTTCCTCTTTGATTTTATTGCTCATGTCTGTTTTAAATTTTCGTTGCTTTTGTTGGACTGGTGGAAAATCAGGATACATGGGAAGCTTATGAACCACTAGATCTGCATTTAAACCCGGTATGTCATCATAAGACCAAGCAAACACATCTTTGTATTCAAATAAAAGTTTAATCAAGGCATCTCTGGTTTTTTGTTCAGTGTGAATGCTTATCTTTGTTTCTTTTACATCTTCATGACTTCCAATATTAATGGTCTCAGTTTCATTGAGGTTGGGTTTAGGCTTATTTTCAAATTGTTCCAACTCTTTTTTTATTTCCTCAATAGCCTCATCTTCATCATATCAACCTCTTAATGCATTATTTCAAAATTAGACAGCTTTTTAAGATCTGGGCGAGAATTCTGCATGCATGTCATGTTATTAAAGTCGTCATTAACAAAATTGAAATGGAAACAAAATGAAAGGAATTAGGAAAAGAAAAAGTTACAAAACTTAATATGAAATTGAACTGCATTTCATTGAATTTTAAAGGATAGAAGAGTTAACATCAAAACAAAACTATCATACTGATATGTTTGGATTACAACCCTGAAAGTAATCCAAAATACAAAAAAGAAACTGCAAAAGCAAACTACCAAGACTCCTTCCTTGTGGGGAGAGGAGTTGCTTCCCAATTGTTGAGCATGGTGTCTGGGCCAATTAGTTGCATATCGGCACGACTAGTGCCTTCACCATCCTGGATCATATTCACTTCAGAAAACATCTGGCTGAGTCCATGGTGGATTTCATCAATGTTTGCCTGCGCCGAGGAATTTTGACGTTCTTGGAGTTGTGGCTTTACAAAAGTGTAGAAAATGTGAGGGAATAGGTTGTTGCAAGACCCATCCATACTTTTTGCGGTGCTTGGCTTTGTTTTCATCTTCTTGTGTTGGCCTGAAGCCTAACCCAAAAGTACCCTGGTTACTAAACGAAGAAATGGGCTTCGAAATTCTATGCAATGATGCCCCCAAACCTTTTCCTGGCTCATAACCTTGTCTCAACATAAGTGCAGCCACCATTACAGATGTGGCGGAAAGATGAGGATGCAGAATGGGTTTTCCTTCCTCAACATAGTCCACAACAACCACTTCAAAAGCCTGATAGACAATGGACTCACACCCTTTCCTTGGCCATAATACAGGGGATTAACGGGTCTTTATAAATGGACGACTCATCTTCCCCGTGAATAATAATTTCTTGCTTGTCATGTTCGAATTTGAGCATCTGATGCAAGGTGGATGGCATAGCTCAGGCCGTATGGATCCATGGCCTTCATAGAAGAAAGTTATAAGAAGTGTCCATGTCCACTACTTGGAAGACAATTTCAAAGTCAATCGGCCCAATCGTCATGGTGAGGTTGATCTCCCCAATGGTATCTCTCGCTGAGCCATCTAAAGCCCGAATGCGGATACTGCTGGGTCGAATTCTGTCTGTATTGATCATCATGCTTTGCAAAGTAGAGAGAGGGCATACATCTACGCTCGAGCCTCCATCAACCATGACTCGCTTATGTGTGCCCCTCACATTTAACAGTCAAGTGTAAAGCCTTGTTGTTCCTGGCTCCCTCCTCGGGAAGTTCATCATCAGTAAACGATATTCTGTTCACCTCGAAAAATTTGTTGGCCATCTTCTCTAACTGATTCACTGTGGTCTTCTCTGAGACATGTGCCACGTTCAAGATCTTGATTAGTACACGAGCATGCTCTTTTGAATGCATGAGCAGAGATAGTAGAGAGATTTGGGCGAGAGTCTTTCTCAACTGGTCAATGATTGAGTAATCCTGAACTTTCATCTTTATCAAAAACTCTTCTGCCTCTTCTTCAGTGACTGGTTTCTTTATTGGAAATTGGCCTTCTCTAATTTGCTTGTCCTTCCTCAACTCTTCTGGAGAGTAAACCTCCCTGGTCGAGTCAAACCTCCAGTTTCCCCCACTTCCTCTATGATTTCCTTGCCTTTGTAGCTCATCATTATTTTATTTTAGTTCCAAGGAATGGTTCTCGTGTTTGTCACAGGGGGTTGCACGGCATGTTTGATTACGATAGGCTCTGTTATACCCTTCGTACCGCCCTAATCCTGCCTTGTGATGGGGTGACCTCCAAGGACATAAAACTTTGGGCTTGATACATTGGAGTGAACTTCCAACCTCAAGGTTTTTGGAACAAATAAAGTTTCCTCCTGTGAACTCTGTGCGCCTTTCATAATCAATCGCACATCTCGGCTTGGACTTACTTCCAGTTTAGTTTCCTCTTGAATCATTCTTGTTGTCATTTTTGCTCAACCATCCTGCTTGTATTCTTGATCTCGGTCAATCGTTCCCACAAAGTGAAAATCATTGTGTACTGGCAAGGGGTTGTTGGTCACATTGGGAGGGTCCTCGTCATTTGTCACTACAATCAGTTTTTCAACAATTAGTCTTTCTATTGCTCTTTTCAGAGTCCAGCAATCATCAGTGCTATTTCTCGGGGCACCTGAATGATATTCACATCTAGAATTTGCTTGAAATCCATGTGAATCAAGATGCATATGGTAGGGAGCGATGGATCCAATCACGCCTATTTGCTTCAGCTTTTGGAATAGACTAGAGTATGATTCAGCCAATGGAGTGAATTTTTCCAGCGGCCTCTGCTCTCAACCATAATCCTGCCTGGGATGAGCATTGTAGGGTGCCCAAAAATTTTGCTGTTGAGGCCGGGGGATCCTTGGAGTTGTTACCCGTACTTCATGATTGGGAGGCCGAGCATAGGATTGAGCATTGAACAATGTATACTGTGGTGGGCCCACAGAGTATTAAGGAATTGGCGGAGGATAATAATGTTGAGGATAGCTGGATTGCCCCTGATGAACTTGCACATAAGGGTGCGATGCCCCTCTTTTAACTTCCCTGGATCTCGAAGTCATCATGGATCCTTCATCTCTCTTCTTTCTATTTGCCAAGCTTCCCGACCCATTTTGGATAGCTTGGGTAGTGGCTTTGAGAGCAGCTTGACTTATGATTCTGCCAGTCTTGAGGCCATTTTTGACCATCTCCCCTATTTTAATTGCTTCTGCAAAAGGTCTACCCATCGCAGACATCATGTTCTGAAAGTAATCAAGCTCTTGAGCCTCCAGAAAAACAGTGATCAACTCATGGTTATCCATGGGTGGATTTACTCTAGCCGTTTTCTCCCTCTACTTGATTGCATACTCCCTACAGCTTTCAGCCGGTTTTTTCTTCATTGGAGACGGAATTGCGATCTGGTGCAATATCTATGTTGTACTGGAATTGTTTGACGAAGGCCTGAGCCATGTCATCCCAGACATGCCAGTGAGATATATCTTGGTCAATGAACCATCCGGAGGCTACCCCCATAAGACATTCCCCAAAATAAGCCATCAACAATTCTTCTTTTCCACCTGCACCCCTCAACTGGTTGCAGTACCTTTTCAATTGGGCGATAGGGTCGCAGAATCCATCATACTTCTCAAATTTCGGGGTCTTGGACCCTGGTAGCAAATGGATGTGAGGGAACATGCATAGATCACTGAAAGATACACTTTTGTGGCCACCTATTCCTTGTATGTTCTTTATGTTCTATTCAGGACTTTTCATTTTCCTGGCCATCTCATCTGGCTCAACTGTCTTGGCAGGCTTTTCATTTTCCACTGGTGACTCATACTGAGGAGTCTGATTGTCTGGAGCCGAGACCTTGAAAGCCATATTTGGATAATAGTATTGGCCATCACAAACATGAGATGGTGGCTCGTTGTTTGGCCTCGTCACAGGAGGTGGTGACGGGATTGTATATACCGGCGCACCAAACACGACAAAAGGGGTGTTCTTGACCGGTGCGGCTGGAGGTCGCACATTAGAGGTACCAGGGGCGGCATGGAAGTTGTATTTTGGCACATAACCTGGTGATAGAATGTGATTGCACGTTGAATGTAGCGGTGGTTGAGTAGACAGGGGTACAGTAGAAGTTTCTTCTGAGGGACCCTGAGGTGGAGGCTGACCGGAGACCCAAGCCTGATATACATCAGACAGTTGTTGTTTAAATCTTCTTACTTCCTCCAACTCTTGCTCAACGGACTGACCATGGGGGTCTTCACTGACCAACTCGATTTCATCATTATTAGCCATCGGTACCTTTCCTTTAGATCTGGTGAAGTAATGATGTGTTTCCAGTTTCACCACAAACCAACCACCTTAAGCTTACTATATAAGAGACAACAAATGTATTAGGGTTAAGCATTTTACATAAGAATCACACGTTATATGCCATGTTCATAACATTGTCACCAATTTTAACATGCTTTTGAAAGACTTCATGTTTCATCCCGGCTTATAAGGTTGGTGCTTATTGACGCTCTCAATTTTTTTTCTCTCTCTCTCTTTCTCATTTTTTTTTTGGCTTTTATTTTCACTCACCTCATTTTGTTCCCTCATTTTAGAGTCATTGAAATATTTCGATCGAACCTTTTAGGGGTTGCCTACATATCATGTCGCCGCATGAATCAGATCATTACGTAGTTCAGGAAAATCAGGATTCAATAAACTCTCTCTTTTCTTTTGGAATTGTTGAAAAAAAGACTTCTAAAGAAGAATGAAAATATTTTTTGGGGTTTTGAATTTTCGCCATTGAGTGAAAAAATATTTCGATTCCGAGTTTTCTTTTTAATTTTAGAAAGAAAAACTTTTGAAGAAGAATAAAAATATTTTGCAATTCAATTTTTTTTAAGTTTCTGATTTGCTGCATCAAAGATTAAAGGAAAGTATTTTTGGATATTTTAAAAATTAGAAGTTGGACCTGATAAAGGTTGCACGTTTCTCACATCCGGTGAGAATCAAACCCGTGTAGTTCGGTGAAATCGAGTATTTTTCTCTTTTGATTTTTATGAAAATTAATCTTTACACCTCACGCCAGACTATTACAAAATCTTAGTAAAAAAGATTATTTGTACTAATCTAGGAGAATGAGTTTTCTTTAATAATTTCGCTCAGCTAATTTTCTAAAGCCGGTCAACAATGCAAGAAAGCCTTCCAAACGATGTAGCAAGTACCACATAAGTGAACATGATGGTCTCAAAGAGGATAGTTGTCTTATACGGACCCAGCTCCTGTGCCGAGTTTCTCTAAGTCAAATGCACGTGATACAAATAAAGCGAACCTACTAGTGATATCCGGCATGAGGTTTGTTCTTCTAGGTTTAAATTCAATTGGAGAAGGTATCTAGACTGGCTTATTCGAGCGGACAACTCGAGCCAAGGAGGGTAAGCGTACCGGTGCATTGCTTTCCGGCTTAGCTGGTGGTGCTCCCCGCCTAAAATATATATGACTAAAATCTTTCACCAGGTGACAAGCACCTCGGCTATCTCAAAGAAAGCGGGCTATGTCAAGCAAATGCCCAATTTTTAATTTCAAGAACACTCAGAGGAGTGTATGTGAGAAGACATTTTATATGTACAGTTCAACAATATCAAAGCGTTAAAAAACGAACATGTAGCACATTAGGCACAAATAAATCACAATATATACAAAATTAATAAAGCCAGATAAAAACTCAACATGTACAAGCTCGAATTTTGGTAGTCCCCAGCAGAGTCGCCAAAGTTGTCACACCCTTTTTCTACCCCCAAAAGATATCATGCATTATGGATTGTGGGTTAAAGAGTTTTTTTAATTAAAGTGACGATTTTGAGAAGGGATTATTTCATTTACAGAGTCGCCCCTTGGAATTGGTTTTTTCGGTGTTCCAAGTCACCTTTTATTTGAATCCTTAATCAAAGGAAGGTTTGACTCTATTTTTATAGGTCCGCAAAAATAAAGTTCGGGTAAGAAATTTTGTTGACCAGGGAGAAGGTGTAAGGCTTTTTCCGAGTCCCGTGGTTCTAGCACGGTCTCTTTATTGACTTAAACTTGACTTGAATTAATTTTGGACAAATTGTGATTTATAAGTTTTTCATGTTTTTCCTATATCCGCTTTTATTGCTTGATTATTAGAATTATTAAAGAAAGACTTGAATAATATTGTGTTGTCATAACCACACTACGCAAGCGAATGCGTGATCGAGACGATATTTATTAATTTTGTCATAACAGCACTATACAAGTGAATCTTCCGTCATGGCAGAGTTAGTACGTTATTACTTTTGGAAAAAATTACTAAATTTGAGAAAATTATTTTTTTGAAATTTATTAAAAAGTCAACTATCGCGTTACACAAGAGAATCCGCGAGTTTAGCAAAGAGTTCATTAAATTAAAAATTAACTAAAAACTAATGTGGTTTGAGATTATTGAATTAATTTGTTGAATGTTATACATCATGCAACGCAGGCGATTCCGTGAAGTTAAAGTTAAAGCGTGCTTAATGGTTGCCTAGCGTTTAAGTAATTAAGTGAATTACTTGTTCTGGTTCATTATTGTAGGAACATGACACTTCAAAGTTTGGGCTAGCTTGGATAGGTAGTAGATGCTAAAATTATTGGGTCTGGCCAAATTCTTTTGATCCAATTTCACTTTTTAAAATGCCATTTTACTGCCTAATAAAATTAACAAGAGTCAAATACTAGCCTACTTTGATTACAATGTCCAGGTTATTAGACTTTCTAAAAGCTCAAAATTTTTTTATTCAGCCAACGGCGTTGCCTTATCAAACAAACCTAGTGAATACTACACAAGGATAACCCAACATTCTTAAACATTCAACACTTTTAAACAAGTGAAGATTAATAAAATACTGACATGAGATGGCTAAAATACAAAGTATGAAGCCAACAGGATTAATGTTTCAACTTAGTTAATGAACAAAATTCATTTTTTACAACTTAAAAGGAATCATTGCCTCCACTTAGTTCTTAATTATTGTTCTAAAACTATCTTTCAAGAAGTCAACCAAAGACTCATATGTTGCATGAAAGACTAGCATACATGGTTACACTAACAAAAACTAAACTTCACAAACTAATGAGATCTAGCACCGGAAAAGATCAATATAACCATGCACAAAATTACAAAGCAAATCTTAACATTTATCAGTTAAACAGAGAAAGATGAGGAATGAAACTCAAAAAGTTTCTAAAACCGCAACTTTTTCTCATGCTTATTTAGATGTTAACCCTTTCGCCCAACTGGACGTAACCTTTCTACTAATTAATCTTACCTACAGATATAATAAAAATAAGCTACACTATCTGTCTACAGAACATGAAGATAGAATTTTAGTACTTGATCATTCATATATAGACAAGTTTAAAAAAAAAAGAATATATATATGTGTGTGTGTGTGTGTGTGTGTATGCTTAACAGAAGAAGAACACGTCAATAGCAGTCAATACAAGTAACATTCCTACAGAATAACATGCCATCGTCAATTATTGAAGATGAAGTTTTACGACATGATGAAACGTGATTTAGCTAGTGATGAACTCAGGTGTTCACAACGGTTGAATACAACACCTTCTGGCCAGCAACAGCAAACACAACCAGTCAAGAAAATTAGGGAAAAATGAACGCCAAACCCAGAAGAACTACTTTAGAACTAAGAATGAACTCGAAAACTTTTTTTTAAGGGGTTTTCTAATTAAGAAAGGGCTTCCAGAGATCTTTTAAGGCTCTGGTTGTTGCCCTTTTTGTATGTTGTTGTGTTTCTTTTATAGGAGAAAAAGCAAGGCATTCATAATTGAAAATATGTCCATTGGATAAATTTTTCACCAAAAATTTGTCCAATAATATTCAAAGGGCAGTTTTTTGGTCAAAAATTTGTCTAAAGGAAGTCCCTTTTACCAACTATAAACAAAACTTTGGAGTATTGTACTCCAAAGGCTTTTGAAACAGTAAAAAGGCAGCAAGGCAACAACTTTGTACTTCATTTGAAAATTCACAAATACTACTGCCCTCTTAATCTCTATTTCAACTCAAAACTAAGAAAACAAATGCAAACTGAGACCATCGGGCAGTTAAACATTTCAAAGATCCAACGCTGCCCGGGTTTCAAAGTAAATCAATATCTGAATATAACCTAATCATGATAAAGCTTTAATTAAGACAATGATCAAACAAACCAATACAACTTTTAATCATGGCTAACTCAGCCCAATGAAACATTTAAAGATTTCACCAATAATTCAGAAGCGACGACGTAGTAACAGACTAAACAACTAAACTAACACGTTATGCAAAAATCCTGAGCGACGACTAAAGTAGTTGATTGAATGATAAATTAAAATAACTAAACTCAAAAGTATATTTTTTGATGAAGTAAGATGTTTCATTGAATGCATCAAGAAGATGCCAGAAAAATTCAAAGTGTGAGTCCTTGGCTAACTCTAAAAAGATAAAAAAAACTATAAGACTTGAGTTAGCCAAGACTAGAAGCAAAATAAGGCATTATGCCATCCTAGGGAGCTAATGAAATCTAAAAGGGAAATGACATCATTTACTGGAGAAAGGTAGCTCCAACTAAACAGATTCATAGACACTTAGACTTCAAACGGCTGGTGGAAGTTGAGATGCTTTCAAAACATCTAGAATTCCTTTCTGTTCATATACTCCAGCAGATACAAGCTGGGATAATTTGCCAGATTTTTTTGATGGATTTCTCAACTTTCCAAGAGCACCAGCCTTCAGATGCTTCCCTAATGTCCATAGGTATTGCCCAACTAAGTCCAAAAACTGCAAAGAACATGTTCCAAATGTCAGATGCCACTGGACAGTGCAAGAAAAGGTGATTTACTGATTCACTGTTGTTGCAGCACATGTAACATCTATTGACCAGTTGGATGCTCCTTCTGCATAGTTGTCCTGCATCAGAGTAGCATTCCTGAGGGCAATCCAGGAGAAACATATTACTTTAGTGGGTAGTTTTGATCTCCAAATGTGTTTTTATGGCCAATTGTCAATCATTCCATTAGGTGCACACAGTTTGTTGTACCCTGCCTTCACTGTGTATATACCATTGTTGGAGTTGCCCCATCTTAGCATTCTGTTGATTGAAGGTCTATGGAAGAACCTTCAATGATTCTGAAGAGATCAAAGAGTTCCTCTAGTTTCCAGTCTGTAGATTCCTTATGAAGAGTGGTTCCCATAAGTTCCATGCTCTATTTTGTGCAGTTGTTGAGTCTGGATCCATGGCTATCTGGAAAATACCTGAGTGTGTGTCTTTTAGAGGTTGGGGTAGGACCCAAGTATCCTTCTAGAATTTAACAGATCTGCCATCCCGTACTCTGAAGGACACCTCTTGAAAGAATTCTTGTTTTAGGCTGCTGATATACTTTTAGGGCCCAACTCCATGTGGAGCTCTGCTTTGTTTAGTGCTCCATTTGTCCAACTTCCCATATTTAGTTGTCACCGCCTTCTTCCATATGCATGAATTTTCTTGAGCATACCTCCACCACCACTTCAATAGTAGGATCCTATTGTGCTTTTGTAGATCCCTAACAACTAGACCACCTTGGTGCTTACATTAACAGACAAACGAATCAGAAATCAATCCAAATAAGAAGAGTGGGATTAGATTTATACCAAATGAGGGAATTCGGTGTAACTCGAGCAATAAGAAGGTGCCGAAAACTCGAGCAACAGTTGCTCGACCTTGAAACACTCTGTCAAATGCTAAAATAAAGGGATTTCAACATTATGTCGGAAGGAAAGAGGGTTATTGGGCCGAAAGAAGCTAAGATGGAGAAGCAGTGTGTTTGGTGGTGGTTGTCGCGACCAGTGAGTGGCCGAAAAATTATCGCCGGAGTTTCGGGGTGAGATTGACATTAATAGGTAGGTCTTGAAGAGCTATATCCGTTGATGTAGGTATTGTAATGTGGGGCGATCTACTTCACGAATCTTTTACCCAATAGTGAAGAGTTTGAACCAAGATTTCCAGATGAACGTGGTAGGGTATTAGCATATCTAATACATAATTTAGATGTGAAAAATTTTCCTCTAAAAAAGAAAATGTTGAATGAATTGATCGTAAATTATGAGATTTAAAAATCTTTTTGCCTTCGAAAAAAGATAAAGAAGATATTAATCGTAGAGAAAACGAAATTTCCACAATAAACGCATCAAAAAAGAGGATTTGCTTGAGTATCGAGGAGTCAAGGAATTTAGGCCAAAATACACTTTTAGCCTTCTGGACCCCTGGAAAAAAAAAGCTGAAATCAAAAAGAAAGAAGAGAAATTGGGCCATCTTTCCCGAGAGAGGCCGCCTTCTCTCTGGCCAGCATTCTTCTACTTGTAGTCGACTGCTCTATGACGGGCTTCCCCCTTTCCTTGGCTCTGCTCGCTCGTCTACGCTCCGATCTAGCAAGTAATAATTGAAAAACGATGTTTCCTTGTCTGCATTAAGATTTAAAACTTGTCGTCAAAAAAAAAAGGCAATCAATCAGAATCAAGAAAAAATATGGAAATAGTGAATCAAGATCTAGATGGATCCCTATCTTTATCTCTATCCACGGTCTAATGTGAAAAAGGCTGAAGGAAGGAGACAAAAAATTGAGGCAAATCTAGTTCTCCGACGAGCTGATTCTGATCCAGGGTATGTTCCTATCCACTGAGGAAGTAAATAACTATCAAGAACGAAGTAATCTTTTACTTTGGATTGCAAAAGCAAAAAGGGGAGATGTCTTTTTTTTCTTACTTTTTTCTTTTTTTGTTTTTATTCTTTCTTTTCTATAATTCCATTTTGATTTCTACTTCGAGAGAGAAATTTTTTGTCATGATTCATGAACTAATGGACTCTCTAATTTTTTTCGTAATTGAAAATTCGAGGTTGAAAATTCATGAACTCCATTGGATTATTCCTTCAGACTAAGCATATTAACCATGAATTGTCCTAATAAGACAATTCAATCAATCCTTTGTTTTGAAAGAACTCTTCAAGGACCAAGCGATCCCTTTCCTTAATACTTCATATAAATAAATCTAAAACCCCAGAGTATGTCTTTCCACGAATCGAAGGGAAAAAGACAGTTCGATCGAATATTTATTTTTAGATTCTTTTATCTGTTAGAAAAAGAGATAATCTACTATTTTTCCTTTTAGATTTTCCTTTTAAAAAATTGAGTTGTGGTTAGGGGTGAAATGCCACTTGAACCCAGAGCTAGCTGGTTCTCCCCGAAATGCATTGAGGCGCAGCAGTTGACTGGACATCTAGGGGTAAAGCACTATTTCGGTGCGGGCCGCGAGAGCGGTACCAAATCGAGGCAAACTCTAAATACTAGATATGACCTCAAAATAACCGGGGTCAAGGTCGACTAGTGAGACAAGATCTGCCTCTTGGCTTATGTATAGATATTGATTCATTCATACAACAATTTGGTACTGCCCAAGGAAAGGAAAAGGTTACTTCCGGATCAGGAATAATAAATAAAATGGAAACAAGATAAAATCTTATATCAAAACGACCAGAAGAATGGTCTGGGCTTTCGAAAAGATGAAGATGCAAGGGGTAAAGAGACAGTCTTTTGAGCAAGCAAGCTGACATAAGGATTCTAGCTCGCGCCCACTTAGAGAAAATGAAGATTCTCGGACGGGGAAAAGCGGCACTCGACATCTATTAAACAAGACCAAGAACAAAGCCATACCATGCCCTCGGGAGAAAGTAGTGATGATTGCCATGAATGCTGCCCTCGAGGACGTGTACAAGAAGGTCAAAAAAGGGGCGGCTAGGGTTTCGGTTTTTGCTAGATTCATGGAGATAGGAAGGTTTTTGAAAGATTTGAGTTGGAGATATGGCAAGAGGAGGAAAAGAGGAGAAGATGGTGAATTTTTGGGGCGTAAATGAAGTGATCCACCGGTGGCCGATGGTGGAGCCACGGCGCCGCCGCCGTAAGGGGAAAATCGACAGAGAGGGAGGGAGAAGGGAGAGAGAGATAAGGAAGACTAGGGATAGGAGAATGGCAAAAATCTGATTTCTTAAGGTCTTTTATTTGACATAGGATATCAAATAAGGGTCGTTGGATCAAGGGAATTGGACGGGTGAGATTGATTGTTGAAGTCACTTAACCAAAACGACGTAGTTTCGATATAAAAGTATGTTATTTCGACCCTCCTCTGGCAGCCCCATTTGGACCGGATCTATGGCTCTTTGGGCTTCTGATTTTGGGCCAATTTTGGCTCAATTTCAATTAAAATACACTAGCATATTCCCTTAACTCCTAATTATCTTATTTAGTCCTAAAGAAAATATACAAGTAGAAAAAAAATCTTATTGGTATATATAATTTAAAAATGCAAAATTAAAATATACAAATAAAAGGTACAAACTATTTTTGGTATTTTTAATAAAGGAATGCAAATAAAAATGCACAAACAACTAAAAATCACCCAAATACTAGTATTTGTAGAAGAATTAAAAGCGAGCAAAAATTAGGTATTCACAGTAGAGTGCATAAGAGAAAACAATGCATGTATTAGCTTTGTGTATAGTAAAACCTTGTTTGGTACACTTTTTCAACCTATGTATAAATAATACAAGCATTAGTTATACACCATATTTGGTATTATCCTATGTATAACTAATGCATAGCAAAACTATGGTATTAGCAATACAAAGGCTATTAATGCATGCAGCATGGCTAAAGGCACATTATCCTTAAAGTCCCTTAAAGCTAAAGAATATGGAGGGCATTTTTGTAAACAATAATTTTCTTATAAATTATGCAATGGATATCAATTTTAATACACCACACCAAACAATGAATCAGAAATAATTTATGTATAACTAATGCTTGCATTACTAACTCATGCATTACTAATACACCTTATTCAGCACTATTCTTATACACCCTACCAAACAACCCCTCAGTAGCTTTGAGTACAAAGGATGAAGAACTTTGGCACAGAAGTGAGAAGACTTGGCCATGTGCCTGGAAAAGTGTTGCAACAACTTTCCTTAGCACAGTCTAGCTTGAATAAAAACATTATGTCTTGTTCTATATGACCTTTACCTAATCAAACAACTGCTCATTTCCCTACAAGTCATAGCAGATCTAGTACACCCTTTGATTTAATACATGCAGATGTCTGAGGACCTTATAAACTCCCAACATTTGATGGTCATAGGTATTTTCTCATATTGGTGGATGATTGTAGTAGAATGATTTGGTTGTTTCTTTTTCATTTGAAGAGTGATGTCAGCACAATTCTCAAGGAATTTCTATCACTTGTACATATTCAGTTCAATAAAACAGTGAAAATTTTCTGAAAGTGACAATGGTACTGAGTTTTTTAACTCACAATGCAATGCCTTATTTCGCAATGCAGGGATTATGCATCAAAGCTCTTGTGTTCATACACACAGCAAAATGGTGTGGTTGAAAGGAAATACATGCAAATTCTTGAGGTAGAAAGGGCCCTCAGATTTAAGGCTGGAATACAATTAAGATTTTGGGGGTTGTGTGCTCTTAATGCATCATACTTGACTAATAGGATACCATCCTCTGTTTTAAATGGGAAGTCACCATTTGAAGTGTTTATAGGAGAAAGCCTAATTTGAAACACTTGAGGGTCATTGGTAGATTTTGTTATGCCATTGTTACTGGTCCTAAAGGTGACAAATTCAGTCTTAAAGCTGAAGCGGCAGTCCATATGGGGTATTCTAGCATACAAAAGGGCTATAAACTCTACAATCTCACACATAAAACCTTTTTTGTTAGTAGAGATGTCGTATTCAAGGAGAATGTTTTCCCTTTCATGTCTCCTCATTTCGTAATAGATACCAAGGTGCCATCCAATTGTCCTCTTATTGCTTCTGATGGTCTTAGCCAAACAACTTGCACAGAACCAAGTTCAGAACTAGGTCTAGAACAACCAGTTCCTACAGAATTGTTGGTGAACATTGAAGACAACAACCATACTGTCTCCCAGGGCCACACAACTTCCCCACAGCATATAGAAAGTTCCCCCTTATTATCATATCGCAGGGACTCCAGTTGTTCCTCACACAGAATCTCTTTAGCAGCCTAGGAGATCTACTAGGCACTTTAGACGCCCTGGTTGGTTGAATGATTTTGTGCATGGTCCTCTGCCAAGTGATCACACCGCAGCATTTTGCTTGTACCCTATCTGTGACTATATGTCTTATCTCTCTCTCTCTGTTTCATATATTGATTCCATTTGGAATTACTCTGCTATCCCAGAACCTGAGACTTATGTTGGCTGTGCATGATGCACATTGAGTGACTGCCATGAATCAGGAGATTCAGGCACTTATGGATAACAATACTTGGTCCCTTGTGGAGTTACCTGCTGGGAAGAGGGCTATTGGTTGCAAATGGGTATATAAGGTGAAATATAATGCCCAAGGTGAGCTGGAGAGATACAATGACAGATTAGTGGCTAAAGAGTATACTCAACAAGAAGGCTTGGATTATCAGGAGATCTTTTCTCCGGTGATCAAGATGGTCACAGTTCGAGCTGTCTTGTCCATTGCTGCCATGAATGGTTGGCATCGACATCAAATAGACGTTTTTAATGCTTTTCTACAAGGGGCCCTGGTTGAGGATGTGTACATGGTACAACCTCCGGTTTTTGCTAAGCAAGGGGGAGCAATCCAAAGTTTGCAAGTTGCAAAAGTCTTTGTATGGCTTGAAACAAGCTTCCCGGCAATAGAATCTGAAACTTTTTGATGCTTTGTTGAGCTCTGGCTTCCTTCAGAGTCGCCATGATTATTCCCTTTTTACTAAGAATGTTGCTGAACAAACTATGCTTATTCTTGTCTATGTGGATGATCTCTTGATTACAGGATCTTCTGCCAGCCTTATTCAGGTTACTAAAGATTTATTGAAGCATCATTTCAAGATCAAGGACCTGGAGGAATTGAAGTACTTCCTTGGTCTTGAAAAAGCTAGGAGCAAAAATGGTATTTCTGTGTGCCAGAGGAAGTTTACAGTAGATTTAATATCAGTAGCAGATGAAGTGCTAGAAGATGCAACTAGTTATCAGAAGCTAGTTGGCAACCTTCTCTATCTCACAGTGATTAGGCCTGATATAGCCTATGCAGTACAGGACCTAAGTCAATTTATGCATATGCCAAAGAGATCACATATGGAGGCAGCATTAAGAGTAGTGAAGTATCTGAAAAATGCTCCAGGACTAGGAATATTGTTGTCTTCCAAAGTTTCCAATGAGTTAACTATTTATTGTGAAGCTGATTAGGGCACCTGCCCCATGACAAGGAAATCAGTCAGTAGTTTTGTTGTAAAACTTCGATACTCTAATTTGTTGGAAGTCTAAGAAGCAAAGCACCATATCTAGAAGCTCAGCTCTGCCATATCAGAGGTTGTTTGGCTGGTGGGACTATTTGGAGAACTGAATCTGTAACTAAAACTTCCAGTCAAGTTTTTCTGTGATAGTAAGGTTGCACTTCAAATTACAGCAAATCCAATTTACCATGAACGAACGAAGCATCTAAAAATTGATTGTCATTTTGTAAGGGAAAAAATTCAGGATTGGTGGAAAGAACGCATGTCAAGTCAGGCCTACAACTGGCAAATATACTGACCAAGGGACTTGGTCGTACACAACATGAGTTCTTGTTATCCAAGCTAGGAGTGTTCAATCTGTTCTCACCACATAACTTGAGGGTATTGAGGGTAGTTCAGCTGATAATTAGTTAGACAATTAGATTAGTATATATAATTAAAGGTGTACAACTGGCATACAACTGGAGTTAGTTGCATTAGGCAAGTGCATTATATATATTTGTATATATAAGAGTACATTGTACAAGATAGTTAAATGAAATAACACAAATTTTCCAGATTCCAGAAAATTTTCTTTCTATTCTTCATCTCGTCTCTCCTCTCAAATACTCCATTGTTGAGCCTCCTAAGCTCTTAACACCTTAGCTCTACCATTAAAAAATAATATAGAATGTATATTAAAGAAAAACAACAAGAAATACAATTAAAACAAATAAATTGTTATATTTGAACGCTAATTTTTCAATTTTTCTTCCCTCCCACGCCTCTATGTTCAATTATCCGGTGTCCAAAGCCGCTAGCTCAACTAAGATTAGCGCCGAGAAGTCCCACTAATGAGGTCAACCGCTCCCTACAGAAAAATTGACAATCCAAAGACTTTGAACTCAAGACCAGATCTCAATCATTATTAGTGATATTGAATATTCAAAGATTCTAGATAGCGAGTACTGCATAATTTAGTAGCTGAAGTAGTAGATAACGCAAATCACCCCATATCAACTAATCGAAGAAAATCAACAACCAGATTAGCTTACTAGTACAATCTGCTTAGCAAATATCCATGAACCATCACCATACTTAACAATTCTTGACCAAAAGAAAAAGTACACCTTAATTAGAGAGCAATAGAATAAAAATTTCTGATCTGAGCAGAGATCCAGTAAAGTGAAGTTGTTGTATACTTAGCCGGTGTAGACATGGACGCCAACGGCAATGAGGAGGATGGTGATAAGACCGAAATAAATGACGGTGTGGACCAAAATGGCTACACCGCTCGTTTGCATACCACCGAACTCCACCACTTTTCCACGGCCGGGTAACTGGAACAGCAGTCCTGGTGATAACAGCACGAACAGCACCACCGCTATTAACACTGGTCCCCAATCCGCCATTTGTTAGGAGAGTAACTTGGTTGATTCTAGAGGAGAGGAAAGAAATTGGGGAAAATGAGAATCTCACACGGAACTACTGCTAATGGTGCAGAAGATGTGGCCAAAAAGTGAAACGACAGGGACAGATTTTGAAATTTGTTGGATGTTGCTGTCAATTGAATTGGGTTCCGATCACAGCCTCGTCAGTCGCGCATTTCTGTCTCGGGCTTTGCTTTTGGACGGTGACTCCTTTTCATTCTCCCAACACATTTTTCATCTTTTTCTTCTTTTATTTTTGGTGAGTTAATTAGATAGTAGAAAGTTTAGTATTACGTACAGTACACCATTCAGATATCTATCTCGTTATTCGCATAGTTAAATTATCTATGTAGCAGTTTGTGATATTATTTTCTACTCACTCTAACTCAAGTTTGATTTCAAAAGGTTAAGGGGTAAAATTTTTGTGATGCCATAATATTTGTATGGTTATAAAAACTTTTCAGGATAAAATTGATAAAATAAAAAATTTAAAATTAAATTATTTTCAATTATAAAAATATATCATTCTTTTTGGAATGAACCAATAAAAAAATATGTCATCTAAATTGAAACCGAGAGATTATAACTTTTACTCGTTATTTTCTATACGTATTATATTTGAATGCTTTCCATTGCATTAATAGGAGTAATGTACATAATAAATTCTATGTCAAATCAAGGACAACATTACAAAATGGGATGTGGAGTACTTTCATCGATTAGCGAATTTTCATAATGTTTTTCATTTTGGTACAGTGGGCAAACAGGATTTCTAGCCCAAAGTCCAATAGCAATTGGGTCTGGAATAGGGTTAATTCCTGCAATTTAGCCAAATATCATGGGCCACGTTAGTATGATCTAGTCAGTTTTCGAATTAATAATTGAAAAATAATTAGCGGTTATAAAATTATTGAAAAATAGTCATTATTTTGGTGTAACGTGGACCAGTCCAGCAGAATATACTGAAATATTTTTTTGAATTTTGAACAGAGTTTTTATTCAGATTTATCTTTACATAAAAAGTGGTTAAAATTCGATTACTTTTAAAATTATGACTATTTTTCAATTACCACTTGTAAATCTGACTATTTTTTAATTTCTCTCATAGGGATCTTTACACAAATAGCCGGACATATTACTTGTTTAATTTCCCTAGCCATATACTTAGGTTATACATTAATTGTACACATACAATACATAAATTATTCATATATTATACCTCCACCAACTATTTTAGTAATGTATTAGGTGACTATTTGGGTTAATTCTTTCGTACTCATACCCGTTAACAAAATGGAGATCCCTTCCTTTTTTCCTTACCTCTACTCCATGAGGGGGAACAAAGAGTGAAATGGAATTACAGAGTGACTCTGAACAAAGTAAATATAATGACTCGACCGGTCGTTTTGTGTTCGAGGACCTCGTGCCCCTAAATGAGACTTCCCGTAGTTGCTTTTACTGATTTATGACTTGCGGGGACGGGTGGTTCGAGGTTTGGAGGGGTTTGGAGTAGTATAGGAACACTTAGTTCCCTAAGTTGGCCTTAAAGGCCAAGTTTGACTTCAGTCAATGTTTTCAGTAAACGACCCCGCACTCAAGATCCGAAGATTCCAGTAGGTTCGTTTGATGATTTTGGAATTGGGCGTGTGTTCGGAACGGGTTTTGGATGACCCGGGAACATTTCTGCGCAAAATAGTGAAATAAGAATTTCCTTAAGTTCAAATTGAGGTTTGGAACGTGTTTTTGTGTTATCGAGGTCCAAACGGAATTCCGTGACCTGGAACAGTTCCGTTATGTCATTTATGACTTGCTTGCAAAATTTGGTGTCATTCCGAGCAGTATAGATAGGTTCGGCGCATTGTTAGTGAATTCAAAGAACTTGAAGTTCTTAAGTTTGATCCAATAGGTTTTGAGGTGTGATTTTTAGATTTAGCGATGTTTCGGACGTTCCGAAGGCTCGAGCGAGTCCATATTATGAATTGGGACTTATTGGTATATTTGGACGGGGTCTCGGGTGGGCCCAGATGCTATTCGGGCATCGAGCGAGGCAAAAACCAGCCTAAAATGACTGTTGGTGCACCAGGTCTGGTGCGACCGCACCTGTGGAAGTCCAGTGGCAGGTGCGAGACCGCTCCTACGGTCCCAGTCCCGCAGGTGCGACTCCTGAGGGAGTTGCCAATTTCTGCAGGTACGGGACCCTTTCTGCAGAAGCGGAGCCACATGTGCGGACAACCCATCGCAGGTGCGAAACCAGGCCCCCTTCCCCTTCTTCGCAGGTGCGGTCCTCGAGTCGCAGGTGCGAAAAAACCTGTAGGCAGTGCACTTCGATTTAAACTCGGGACTTAGTCATTTTTGAACATTTTCTTCATTCTTGGGCGATTTTGAGAGCATATAAGGAGGGTATTCGACCTAGCTACTGTAAGGTAAGTAATTCCTATTATAAACTTAGCTTAATACTTGAATTCCTAGGTAGATTAACACCTTAAATTAGTGGAAATTATGGGTTTAGAGAAAACTTAGGTTTTTGACAAAAATGGGAAATTTCCAAGAAATGTGTTACGGAATCGTACAAAAACCATATAACATTGATCCTTAGGCTATGGGTAAGTATTTCCTCCAGAAATTTCCGGAATCCGAGCATGTGGGCCCGGGGGTGTATTTTGGAATTTTGCAATTTAGGTTGAAATAATCATTTAAAGAGGGAAATTTTGTACTTTTGAGTATAATTCATTTATTTATGTAATATTTGACTAGTTTCGAGTCCTTGGGCGACAAATTTGGAGTTTCGGGCGTGTTCTTGACCCGGGAAGTAGGTTTTAATGAGGTAAGTATCCTTTCTAACCTCTTAAGAGGGAATTGTCTCCATAGGTGAATATAAATAATTTCATGTCTTTATTTGTGGGGGGGGGATACTCATGCACGAAGTGACGAGAGTCCGTGCGTAGCTACTATTATACCGTGTCGGGGAGTTTAGGATTCACAAGCATGCTTTACGTGTCGTAACTATAATCGTAAATGTTACTTTAGGTTGCCTAATATCATTGAGTTATTAAGTGAACATCTAGGAGGTTACATTCCGAAATTTGTATTATTGAAACCTTCTCTGTAAGTATATTCTCTATTGAATTTTCTTGATTTCCTGTTATTTATGTGTATATATGCGGGAACCCGCATCGCATGTATGATTCGCGAGCAAGGTATCCCTACTATTATGTCAACCGCGTCGCATGTTCGATTCGTGAGCGGTGTAATAGATGCATCGATGGTTCGACTCGTTCGAGCCTTCAACAGTGCACATTTATTTCCGCGTTGCGTCAGCCATACATACACGACATGTTATGTGTTTGTTAGATGTTGGGTGTTCTGTGATTATGTATTTGTTAAATGCTATGAGAAATGAAAACTAGGTAAATTGTATGCTAGAGAACTTGACACGCACAGGTAATTATAAAGGATATTTGATGTTCTTGTCTTCATTATTATTCATAAATTGCTATTCCTACTTAGCTTTACACTTAAAACATATTATTCTGACCATAGTAAGTGTCACGTTGGCCTCTCGTCAATACTTATTCGAGATTAGGCGGGATACTTACTGGGTACATATTGTTTATGTACTCATGCTACACTCTGTACTTAATTGTACAGGTTCTGAGGCGGGTGCGTCTGGGTATCAGCCCGGAGTTCGTCCTTGATACATTTACCTGGTCTAGACTCCACAGTGAGCTGCTTCTCTTGGCGACTCCCAGCAGCACTTTGGAGCTATCTTTTTTTTTGCCATTTCTGTCTATACTTACTCAGACATTAGGATAGAATTCTTATACTTTTGGTATTATTCTATTAGCTGCATGTAGACTTGTGACACTAGTTCCTGGCACACACGCTAGTAGACTTTATTTTGGAATGTAAATCGTAAATTTACAATTTTCATGATTTTTTGTTTTGGTATAAAATACTCTAAGTTATCAGACCCCTACTGTACAAGCCGCCGGGTATGCAGCAGCAGTATATCAGACCCCGGGTACACTACCCGTGGGCGGGGTTCAGCCAGTGGCAGCAGCATCACCTGAGCCTAGACCAGCTGCGGACGACGATCCGCAGAAGTTATTAGACAGATGGACAAGACTGCACCCTCCTGTCTTTGGAGGTGAGCGTCATGAGGATGCCCAGGACTTTATTGATAGGTACAGGGACAGACTGCACAACATGAGGATAATGGAGTCCCATGGAGTTGACTTCACTACTTTTCAGCTAGAGATCAGGGCCCGCAGATGGTGGCAGTCCTACATTCTTGGCAGACTGGCAGATTCTCTTCCCCTCACTTGGGAGCAGTTCACTCAGTTATTCCTAGACAAATATATTCCACCCTCTGAGATAGAAGAGTTGCGGTATCAGTTTGAGCAGCTGGAGTAGGGGTTAGATGTCAGTGACTGACTACGAGGCTAGGTTTTCTGAGTTGTATCGTCATGCACTCATGATACTTCCTACTGACGCAGAGAGAGTGCGGAGGTTTGTAGCCGGGTTACACTCAGGCATTAGGGCCAACATGGCCCGAGAGGTGGAGATGGGGACTCCTTATCAGCTTGTGGTAGAGATTGCTCGCAGGATTGAGGGTTATCGGTCGAGGAGTAGAGAGCAAGGGCAGCAGGATAAGAGGGCTAGATTTTCTGGAGATTTCAGAGGTGCTCCAGCCAGGGCAGAGGCCAGTTTGGTAGGGGCCAGTCCAGTAGGCCCCCGTATTCAGCACCACCATCACCCCCTCGAGGTGCTCCCACGAGGCCTTATTTCAGCGCTATGCCGGAGAGTTCTTATCGCCCCACCAGCCATTCAGGGTTCCTCCGGTGGGTATTCTGGTCATCAGGGGTCTACCGACCCTTATTTCAGTGTCATGCCAGAGATTTCATACCGTCCTTCAGCTATTCAGGGTCCTTCAAGGCAGCAGGCTATGGTGCCGAGAGGTTGTTATGAGTGCGGGGATCCAAGCCATATTAAGAGGACTTGTCCGAGGCTTCGGGGCAAGGCCGTCAGCAGAGTCATCAGCCTATGATTACAGCACCGGCAGTTCGGTCACCCAGAGGTGGAGGACAGGTTGGTAGAGGTCGTCCTGGAGGTGGATGCTAGGCAGGGGAAGCCCCGTCAGTTCTTGTTTGTTCCGGTGGAGGCCAGTCGTCCGGCGCTCCAGCCAGATTCTATGCTATTCCGGCCAGACCAGATGCAGTGGCCTAAGATGTCGTGATCACAGGTATTATTTCAGTTTACGGTAGAGATGCAACAATATGATTTGATCCAGGGTCCACTTATTCATATGTATCATCCTTATTTGCTCATTCCCTGGATATTCCTCGTGAGTCCTTGGGTACCCTTGTTTATATGTCCACTCTTGTGGGTGATTTTGTGGTTGTGGACCGGATTTATTAGTCCTGTGTGTTTACATTCTGTGGGTTCGAGTCCAGAGCAGACCTCCTATTGCTTGATATGGTTGATTTTGAGGTTATCCTGCGCATGGATCGGTTGTCTCCCTATCATTCCATTCTAGATTGCCATGCCAAGACTGTTACTCTAGCCATGCCCGAGTTGCCGAGATTGGAGTGGAGAGGTTCCTCAGTTAGTGCCGCTAGTCGGGTTATTTCCTTCCTGAAGGCTCGAAATATGGTCGAGAAGGGTTGTTTGGCTTATCTTGCTTATGTGCGGGACACCATCGCCGAGTCTCCGACGACTTACTCAGTTCCAGTAGTTCGAGAGTTCGATGATGTATTCCCTTCAGACCTTCCAGGCATGCCACCAGATTGTGACATTGATTTTTGCATTGACTTAACTCCAGGAACCCAACCCATATCTATTCCCCCATACCGTATGATTCCGAAGGAATTGATGGAATTGAAGGAGCAACTTGAGGAGTTGTTAGCTAAGGGTTTTATTAAACGGAGCGTATCGCCTTGGGGTGCTCCAATGTTATTTGTGAAGAAGAAAGATGGGACTATGCAGATGTGTATTGACTACCGCCAGTTGAACAAGGTCACCATCAAGAACAAGTATCTGTTTCCGCGTATCGATGATTTATTTGACCAGTTGCAGGGTGCTCGGGTGTTTTCTAAGATTAACTTGAGATCAGGGTACCATCAGCTGAAGATTCGGGACTCGGATGTTCCGAAGACTGCCTTTCGTACGAGATATGATCATTACGAGTTCCTGGTGATGTCCTTTGGCTTGACTAATTCTCCAGCAGCATTTATGGACTTGATGAACAGAGTGTTCAGGCCTTATATTGATTCTTTTGTCATTTTCTTTATTGATGACATTCTGATTTACTCACGTAGCCTGGGGGAGCACGAGTATCATCTTAGAGTTGTTCTCCAGACCTTGTAAGAACAGAGGTTGTATGCTAAGTTCTCCAAGTGCTAGTTTTGGTTGGATTCTGTGGAATTCTTGGGGCATATGGTATCCGTAGAAGGTATCAAGGTTGATCCTAAGAAGATTGAGGCAGTTCAGAGTTGGCTACGTCCTACTTCAGCTACGGAGATCAGGAGCTTCTTGGGTCTAGCGGGTTATTATCGCTGATTTGTGGAGGATTTTTCATCCATTGCAACTCCTCTGACTAGATTGACCCAAAAGAATTCCCCATTTTGATGGTCCGACGAGTGTGAGGCGAGCTTTCAGAAGCTCAAGAGAGCATTGACCTCAGCACCAGTTCTAGTGTTGCCTTCTGGCTATGGGATGTATACGGTTTATTGTGACGTTTCGCGCGTTGGTTTGGGTTGTGTGTTGATACAGGAGGGGCGAGTTATTGCATATGCTTCACGGCAGCTGAAATTTCATGAGAAGAATTACCATGTGCACGATCTGGAGTTGGCGGCGATTGTTCATGCTCTTAAGATTTGGAGGCATTACTTGTATGGGGTGCCTTGTGAGGTTTATACAGATCACCGCAGTCTGCAACACTTATTCAAGCAGAGGAATCTTAATTTGAGGCAGCGCAGGTGGCTTGAGTTGCTGAAGGATTATGACATCACCATTCTTTATCATCCGAGCAAAGCGAACATGGTAGCGGATGCCTTAAGCAGGAAGGCGGAGAGTATGGATAGTTTGGATTTCATTTCAGCAGAGGAGAGACCTCTAGCTTTGGACATTCAGTCCTTGGCTAATCGCCTGGTGAGGTTGGACCTTTCCGAGCCTAGCCGGGTTCTTGCATGTGTGATGGCCCAGTCTTCATTATTGGGGGAGATAAAGACTCGGCAGTATGATGATCCGCACTTGGAGTCTCTCCGGGATACAGTGGTTCAGGGTAGTTCCAATGAGGTTTCTATTGGCGAGGTGATGTTCTGAGACTTCAGGATCGCTTATGTGTTCTGAATGTTGATGGCCTGAGGGAGAGGATTCTAGAGGAGGCTCATAGTTCTCGATATTCTTCATCCTGGTGCTACGAAGATGTATCGCGACTTGAGGCAGCATTTCTGGTGGAGACGGATGAAGAAAGACATAGTGGAGTATGTAGCTAGGTGTTTAAATTGCCAGCTGGTTAAGTATGAGCACCAGAGGCCAGGAGGCCTACTTCAGCAGATGCCTATACCTGAGTGGAAATGGAGAGCATCACTATGGACTTCATAGTTGGATTGTCTCGGACCTTGCGGAAGGTTGATGCAGTTTGGGTCTTTGTGGACAGGTTGACCAAGTCGGCACATTTCATTCCAGTAGCTACTTATACTTCTGAGAGGTTGGCCCAGATCTACATTCAGGAGATAGTTCGGTTGCACGGTGTGCCTATGTCCATTATATCAAATCGAGGTCCTCAGTTCACCTCGCATTTCTGGAGAGTCGTACAGAGTGAGTTAGGCACCCTGGTAGAGCTCAGCACAACATTCCACCCTCAGACCGACGGGCAGCTGGAGCAGACAGTTCAGATATTGGAGGACATGCTCAGAGCATGTGTGATTGACTTTGGAGAGCAGTGGGACCAGTTCCTGCCTTTGGCGAGTTTGATTTTAATAATAGTTATCAGTACATCATTGAGATAGCTCCATTTGAGGCCTTGTATGGTCGACAATTTCGTTCTTCCATCGGGTGGTTTGAGCAAGGCGAGACTAAGCTATATGGCACTGATCTGGTGAAGGATTCTTTGGAGAAGGTGAAGTTGATTTAGGAGAGACTTCGCACAGCTCAGTCCTGACAGAAGAGTTACGCGGACCAGAAGGAGTGTGATGTATCATTTATGGAGGGCGAGAAAGTTCTGTTGAAGGTCTAGCCGATGAAGGGAATTATGAGGTTTGGGAACAAGGGCAAGCTGACCCCGAGGTTTATTGGCTCATTTGAGGTGTTGAGGCGAGTTGGGGAGGTTGTTTATGAGCTTGCTTTACCTCCCAGTTTATCAGGGGTTCATCTGGTCTTTCATGTGTACATGCTCCGGAGGTATCACACCGACTTCTCTCACGTGGTGATTTCAGTACCATTCAACTAGATGAGAGGTTGGGTTATGAGGAGGAGACAGTTTCTATCATTGACAGGAAGGATCGCCAGTTGAGGTCCAAGAGGGTTTCCGCTGTAAAGGTTCAGTGGACTGGCTAACCAGTCGAGGAGGCGACTTGGGAGTCCGAGGAGGGCATGTGGATCAGATATCCACACTTATTCGGCACTCCAGGTATGATTCTAGACCCGTTCGAGGACGAAAATTTGTTTAAGAGGTGGAGAATGTAACGACCCGACCGGTCGTTTTGTGTTCTAGGACCCCGTGCCCCTAAATGAGACTTCCCGTAGTTGCTTTTACTGATTTATGACTTGCGGGGACGGGTGGTTCGAGGTTTGGAGTAGTATAGGAACACTTAGTTCCCTAAGTTGGTCTTCAAAGCCAAGTTTGACTTCAGTCAACGTTTTAAGTAAACGACCCCGCAATCGAGATCCGAAGATTCGAGTAGGTTCGTATGATGATTTCGGACTTGGGCGTGTGTTCGGAACGGGTTTTGGATGACCCGGGAACATTTTGGAGCCAAATAGTGAAATAAGAATTTCCTTAAGTTCAAATTGAGGTTTGGAACGTATTTTTATGTTATCGAGGTCCAAACAAAATTTCGAGACCGAAAACAGTTCTGTTATGTCATTTATGACTTGCTTGCAAAATTTGGTGTCATTCCGAGTAATATAGATAGGTTCGGCGCATTGTTAGCGAATTCAAAGAACTTGAAGTTCTTAAGTTCGATCCAATAGGTTTTGGGGTGTGATTTTTAGATTTAGCGTTGTTTCGGACGTTCCGAAGGCTCAAGCGAGTCCGTATTATGAATTGGGACTTGTTGGTATATTTGGACGGGGTCTCGGGTGGGCCCAGATGCTATTCGGGCATCGAGCGAGGCAAAAATCAGCCTAAAATGACTGTTGGTGCACTAGGTCTGGTGCGACTGCACCTGCGGAAGTCCAATCACAGGTGCGAGACCGCTCCTGCGGTCCTAGTCTCGCAGGTGCGACTCCTGAGGGAGTTGCCAATTTCCGCAGGTGCGGGAACCTTTCTGCAGAAGCGGAGCCGCAGGTGCGGACATCCCATCACAGGTGCGAAACCAGGCCCCCTTCCCCTTCTCCGCAGGTTCAAGACTTTTCTCGCAGATGCGATACCGCAGGTGCGAAAAAACCTGTATGCAGTGCACTTCGATTTAAACTCGGGACTTAGCCATTTTTGAACACTTCTTCATTCTTGGGCGATTTTGAGAGCATGCAAGGAGGTTATTCGACCTAATACTGTAAGGTAAGTAATTCCTACTATAAACTTAGCTTAATACTTGTATTCCTAGGTAGATTAACACCTTAAATTAGTGAAAATCATGGGTTTAGAGAAAAACCTAGGTTTTTGAAAAAAATGGGCAATTTCCAAGAAATGTGTTACAGAATCGAACAAAAACCATATAACATTGATCCTTAGGCTACGGGTAAGTATTTCCTCCGAAAATTTCCTGAATCCGAGCATGTGGGCCCGGGGGTGTATTCTGGGATTTTGCAATTTAGGTTGAAATAATCATTTAAATAGGGAAATTTCGTTCTTTTGAGTATAGATTGATTTACTTATGCAATATTTGACTAGTTTCGAGTCATTGGGCGACAAATTTGGAGTTTCGGGTGCGTTCTTGACCCAGGAAGTAGGCTTGGCACGAGATAAGTATCCTTTCTAACCTCGTAAGAGGGAATTGTCCCCATAGATGAATATAAATAATTTCATGTCTTTATTTGTGGGGGGCTACGCACGCACGAAGTGACGAGAGTCCGTGCGTAGCTACTATTATGCCGTGTCGGGGAGTTTAGGATTCACAAGCATGTTTTACGTGTCGTAACTATAATGGTAAATGTTAATTTAGGTTGCCTAATATCATTATGTTATTAAGTGAACATCTAGGAGGTTACATTCCGAAATTTATATTATTGAAACCTTCTCTGTAAGTATATTCTCTACTGAATTTTCTTGATTTTCTGTTATTTATGTGTGTATATACGGAAACCCGCATCGCATGTATGATTCGCGAGCGAGGTATCCCTACTATTATATCAACCGCGTCGCATGTTCGATTCATGAACGGTGTAATAGATGCATCTATGGTTTGATCCGTTCGACCCTTCAGTAGTGCACATTTATTTTCGTGTTGCGTCAGCCGTACATTCACGGCATGCTATGTGTTTGTTAGATGTTGGGTGTTTCTACATGGCTCTCATGGGTAGAAACATGGCTCTCATGGGTTGTATCCATGGTCATCGCACTATGGTGTTGTACGTAGTGGACTGGTGAATGATGTGGAATGTCGTCTCCAGAGTTACACCGTTGGCCAAGACGGCGGGTGTAATTTCCCCGGATGTTCACTCGACTGCATTATTAAAATCGGTTAGCGTGATGCAGCGTGACACTATCTTATCTTTGAGATTCATTTGGGTAAGGACTCGAGGATGGATAATGCATGCACCGCTTCCATCGTCCACCATGATACGTTTGACATCGGTATCTAAAATGCGTAAAGTAATAACGAGGGCATCATTATGAGAGAAAGTCAAACCATCAACATCCGACTTGTCAAAGATGATACTTTCTTCGAGTCCGTCGTGCCGTTGGCGAGTGATAGATTGCTTGAGTTTGTGAGTGGTGGTGAACTTCACGTTATTGATAGAGGCGTTGTCGCTGCCGCTGATAATCATATAGATGGTATGAGATGGCGATGACGACTTTGGCGGGCCTTGATGTTCACGACCTTTGGCAAAGTTAGTCCTCCCCTTAACGCTTAACAACTCCTAGAGGTGCCCTTATCGCTTAACAACTCCTAGAGGTGCCATTATCGTAACATGTTTACGACTTCTTGTTTGAGGGCGATGTAATCTTCTATTTTCTGCCCGTGTTCCTAGTGGAACTCACAGAGGGCGTCAGATTTTATGGTGTTCGGATATGATCTCATCTTTGATGTCCATTTCAATTTCGTTCCGAGTTTTTTAAGAGCGTAGACTATTTCTGTAGGCGACACATAAAATTTGTGAGCGGATAATAAAGGAGACATACCTCTTCCATTCCGATGAGTCCCTGTCCTTGGTCTGGACGGGCCTTCTTCATAGCGGAGGGAGGGCGCGACGGCTGCCCTGACATATGGTTGGTTCCATTCCCTGTTAGGTTGCGGAATCGGATAATCTCTTCTAGTACTGTCTCTTTATTTTTTTCTGGATTCGTCTTGTAGGGTTAGCCAGTGAGTTAGTCCGTTAATATCGTCCTCTTCTGCTCGAACCTCAGCACAATAAGCGTTGTGGATTTCGTCCCAAGTGGTTGGAGGATACTTCATCTATCGACTCAATAGTTTTCTAGTTGCTCTTGAACCCTCTCTATTCAACCCATTCTGAAAAGTTGTGACTTCCATACCTTTAGATTTCTTTGGTAGAGTCATCCTTACTCTGTTGAACAGGGCGAGGAAGTCCCTTAGTCCCTCTCCTAGGGAATGCTTAATAGCAAACATGTCGTTTACTCTCGCCTCGGCCTTCTTTGCTTTGGCACGGGAGGTTACAAACTTATCGGCCATTGCTTCGAAAGTTTCTATGGAGCGTGCTGGTAGTTGCGGATACCATGTTAATGTCCCTCATGCAAGGGTCTCGCCAAAGTTCTTCAGTAAAATGGAGGACACTTGTTCCTTCGCGAGGTCATCGCCTTTCACGGTGGTGACGTAGTGAGTCACATAATCTTCAGGATCGGTCGTTCTATCGTATGTCCTGAGGTAGGGCTGCATTTTGAACGTCTTTAGTATGGCATGTAGGGCTGCATCATCGATGTACGGATGCTCTACGAACCTGTCGGCATCCTTTTTCGGTAGCAACTTAGGAGTGCGTGGTATCTTGTCAACTTGTTCTTGGTGTTTATTCATCTGGTCTCGGAGTGCCTTATTTTCATTCTCCATTTCCTCCATCCTTTTTAGAATAGCAGCGAGGGCGTTGTTTCTTGCACTATCAGTAACGTTGTGAGTTATACATGTCGTTAGAAGGAGGGGTCGGTTGCACTGCTTGTCTGTTTGTTGTATCGTGAAAACCCTTGCGGTTTTTGTAGCCATGCCTAGAGCGGGGTTTTTTTTGTGTTAGTGACTTGCATTAGAGGAAACTAAAAATTTAACTAAGAAATCCCCATAGACGGTGCCAAATTATTTGACCAAAAAATATAGATCTTGCTTCAAATAATTAAATTTAGATAAACGAGGGTTAATTTTAGCTAACAATAATATCCCTAAGATGGAGTTCTTAAAAAAGTAATAGATACTATGTGGATACGGCCGAGTAGTGACAGTAGCATGCAATAAATATTTTAAGAATCAAAGACAATAATGTGGCATTTAATATCAATAAACAATAATAAATGACATTTACGTGAACAGAATGAATGAGTCCCCCAAGAAATAATGGAATAAGTGTATGTTCTTTCTGACAATGATGAATAATAGATAATCCCTTGAATATTTTGAGTTTTTTCGGATCTAGTGGAAAAGAAAAGACAAGAATCTTAGTGAAAATGTGATGTTTGTATCTTAGCAAATGAGATATGGTTCTCTTTCTCAAGTTAAAGTGTATTTTTTACAAATGAATATCACATGTCCCCTATCATTGTATTTTTTTTTTATTTATGGGAACATGTTCCTAAGAAACCCTAATAGTACAAGTGCAGAGAATATCCACTAGAATATTCTCTTTAATATCCTGTCTCGAAACTAGCAGTTATAACTCTATCGAAGGTACTCGACCTCTGCCTTGACCCTTCTTGACACCTCGACTTCTACCCTTGTTAACTCTTCGACTTCGTCCCTTGTTGACTCTCGACCACAGACATCGCCGCTTCTTGGGCCATTTCAACAAACGACGACTTGGTAACCCTTCCCCTAGTACTATCGTGGCTTAAATATTCTAAAGATTGATTTTGACCCATACAATTATTCCCTCAGCTTATTGAGACCGTCTTCGACGGGTTCAATGAGCGGATATTGTTCTTTATGGTCGAAACAATCGAGCGAGCTATGCAGGTCATGGTGGTTGCAACGAACTGGCAGCGTGGCCCTAAGTGGGCCGCACATTTCAAACGCTTCGATTTTCCCGGGCGATTTGATAGAATTACTCTTTCCATGAGTTAGGATGATGTCATGTTTCATTATGATGTGTATTCACGATGTGTTTCTTCGTTTAGCGTGTGAATTCTGATTAAATTTCCCGCTTCGATTTCGGCACTAGTAATGATAAGTCGTTTTTGGTTCTGGTGCCAAGGTCTTTATAAATAGAGGTATTTCGACGCGATTTTGAGGTTTAAGTTTTATGTTGTTGTAAAACCCCATATTTTCTCTTGCTTTTTTCTTGCTTCGAACTTCTCTTCTCTGTTACAGTGATTTGTATTATTCTTAACTCTTCCTCGTTTGATACCTCTATTTCCTACATTAAACTATGTCTAACGTATCTTCTGAGTCTGGTGAGGGAAGTCATGTGGCCCCCTTGGCAGTGGCGTTTCCCTCCCATGAGGAGAGTCTTCCTATCACTGTTGAGGATGGAACCTTCCCGTTGATGGAAGAGATAATTCCACACAACCTTGATTCCAGATCTGATTTCACCAAATCACCTGATGCCGAACCTGGAGCCTTTCACTCAATGATGACAATGAAGGAATTGGAAGAGCTTAGGTCCAAATTTGGCCTTCCCAATCACATTGAGTTAATATTGGCTGGGTGGGATACGATGCAGGTCTACCGACCTGGGTATTGCGCTTTCTACGCCTACCCCTTCCAAGTCAACTATTCCCTTCCTCTCCTGCTGTTGGTCGAGGAGTTATGTCGTTATTACGTCGTTTGCCCAGCTTAGCTCGCGCTGTACGTTCATAAGCTTATAAAGATGTTTACCAAATTCAACGAGCTAGTCTGGATCGAGTTGACACTTCGGCACTTAATACACCTGTTCGCCCCTAGCTTTTATAGGGGAACGATGTTGAATCTTCGCCACGGAGTGGGCAAGTGATTGGCGGTGAAGATGCACGTCAAAGCCAACTGTCAAGTCTATCTCGACTTCTTTTTTGTCAGAACAGAGGATATGGTGGTCAATATCCACAATTTTCCTAAGACGTGGTTATGCTCGTAAGTATCTAATTTCCCTTCTTGTAGGTATCTGATTTTTCTCCTGTGCTTGGTCATAGGTTTTGACCTCTTGTCTTCTTCTCATGAAGCCAAGACCTCGCCTTATCCTTCTGTCACTCACCTTTCTGACTGGGTCGATCAGCTCCTCCCTCACATCGCAGGCATTTGGGCCCGCTCTCCCTTCGATTGGTAAGTTCCTTTTACCATCAGTGTCTTAGCTTTTTTTTCTATGTTTACATTTGCTGACCTTTCCCTTTCCTTGTGTTTTTATAGCTTCGACAAGGGGATATTCGAGGAGGTCGAGCACTCCCGCACCTTAGTTCTGGAAGAGGAAAGATACTATGTCCTCGACTCCCACCCCTTTTTTGACTGCGGCTGATCCTACTTTTGTCCCGGTCCCTCATGTTGATGAGTCCAAATTTGTCCCTCCTTCGGTCGTGGAGACTTCGACCATAGAGACCTCAGTTTCTCCCTTATATGCCTCATTGATGAGTACGACGAACATTTTCCCGGTAATGGAGATTTGACGCCTCGTAAGAGGAGGGCTGTGGACGTCGGTGGAGAGAGGTCGGCGGCCGCTGAAGTAGGAGACTGTGGTTTGTCCTTCGAGATACGGCCACAGTGCATATCAGGGAGAGCCCAGAGGCCATTCCTGAGGCTATTTGTTTGAAGGATACGGATATACGACCAGTGGAGGATGCGGTCGAAGGCGTGGTGGATAGTGAAGACTCTGTTCTTCAAAGATGCGAAGAAGACTCGTCTTCTGGTGTTGCGTTGGACCTACCTTCTTCGACTGATGATAGAAGGAAGGTTGTTGTCGAGGAGGATGTTGGATCTGATTTTGACATGGATGTCGACGAGCTAAGGATGATCGACGAGGGGCTTACTCCGCTTGAAGAAAAGTTGGAGGGGGTTTCTAGGACTATTACGATCCCAATGGACCATAATCTTCTCGTGGATCCCGAGAAGATTATCCCCCCTTGTCCCTCTTAGTTCTGAAGTTGAGGGTACGACCCTCAAGACTATGAATGACAGTGACCTGTCGAATAAAATTGCCGCCCTCACCTTCGAGTAAGTATATTTGTTATTCTTTATTTTCCTTAAGTTTTGTCCTTTCGTAGGCCCTAACTTCGTTTGTTTTTTAGATGGTCATCCTGGAGATTGAGAGTGCTCGTAGGGAGCAAAGGCGTAAAGACATCTATGTGAATTTGAAAGAAATGTACATCAGAGCCCTTGAGAAGTACCGGGATCTTCAGTGTCGGCTCCGTGAAAGCGGGGTTGTGTGCTAATTGAGGGATAACTAGAATACGAGGGACGAGGAGCTAGGGCGGATGGTGGGGGAAGTGAAATGTCTTGGAGGGTACGTTGAGGAGCAAGGAGGAAAATCTCGAGCTCATCAAGGGGATCGAAGCCCAGTGAAGTGATCTCCAAGCTCAGGTGGTTTACTGCGAGCCCAGCTTGACACTACAAGAATGAAGGCCTTTCACAACAATATTTTTTGTTGCCATATATTCAATATTGTTGCCAAAAATATTTTTGGCAACGACAAAGAAGTCGTTGCACTCCGTTGCAGTAAACACCGATGGGAAAAGTATATGCAACAACAGAAAATATTGTTGCCAAAAGGTAACTTAGCGCAACGATATATATCGTTGCCATAAGTTATTTTTTGTTGGTAAAAGGTCAATGAAGTCGTTGATTATGAAGACATTTAGCAATAAAAATTATTGTTGTTACAACATTAGCTTTTTTGCCAACAATATCAGTTGTTGCTAAAAAAAATTGGCGGTAAGTTAATAATCTGTTATCAAGACTTTTTAGCAACAACTATTATTGTGGCAATAATACTTTTTTCCAACAGATTGTCTAGTACTACTTTGGCAACAATTTTTGTGTTGTTACTAAATAGACAATTCATATATTCTTTAAATTTTCACAAATACATGTAGAAATAATAAATTATATTTTTATATATATAAATAAAGCGTCTATACATAATATTGATGCAGTAGATATACTAACTTTCAAAAACTAAATAGTCCTAAAAAGTATATCTTTGCTTACAAAACGAACAAAAGCATCATTTATCCAAGGTCCTTAAATTCTATTCTAATAGTAACCCAAAAAATAAATCTTCTTCCAACATCATATGCACTATCTGAACCGGATGTCAGGAATGTTGGTTTACGCATGCTCATCCTAAAAAGAAAATAAATATAATTAGATTTTGATAAAAAGAAGCAATAACGTACAAAAGTGCAAAATGAAAACAGTGGAAGCGTATTTAAGTGCAACAACAACAACAATATACTCGGTATAAAGATGGCACAAATATAGACTATAATTCTATAGCTTTATCTATGTTCACCTCGATGCTATAGAAAGACTTCAGAAGAGTAAATCACTGCATAAATCAAAAAACAAGTTCTTGTTTCCTAACACATTAATTCAATTTATGAAAAAGACTAGCTGAACCAAAAGCAACAACTTCTATTGTGTATAGGGATTCAACTAAAAGCTACAAGTGGAGCAATGAAGCAATCGTAAAGATTCGGATATGCTTGTTCGTCACTCATATCTTCCTAAAGAAGGGAAGATTAACATTACTTCCCAATTGAAGAGTTGGTGAAGTTGGTTAAAATCAACCATAATTCTAACAGTTTTATAAATAGAAAAATTAGGAATGATTGCATTTTACATTATCTTTAGGGAAGAGAGCCATCAATTATGGTTGGAGATAGAGAATAAATAAATACAATTCCAATAATATTTAGGAATTTTCTCCTAAGGCTTTAATTTCAAATTATGAAACAATTCCTTCACCAATCACCATAAACTACATATCGTTCCCAAAGAGGGTAGCGTGTACACAGATCTTACCCTTATCATGTGAAGATAGAAAGGTTATTTTCAATAGACCCTCGGCTCAGGACAACATATGCACCACATTAATGAAAAGAAAGACAAGAAGGGACAACATCGAAAAGCCATGTAAAAGCAACTCAAAAAATACCAAGATACCATGATGACCAAAATGACTCTGTAACAGAAACCATCAACCTGAAAAAGGGGTTGTGGAAATACAACATCAACCTCAAAAGCACTCACAAAAACATGGTTGGGAATATCAGATAAAACTTTACTTACCATGGAATCACCCAGTGCAAATTATTTTCTTTGATCTTTTGCCTAATAAGAAAAGAGATACTATCTGCATTGTCCATTAACCTCATTTTCAAGACTCATTTCAGTATTCAACTATGACCAGAATGGTTGAATCACTCAAATCTTAAAGCAAAGGTCAAATCTTTTGAGTAGTAAATATATCCAAGTGAAGATTTTTAGGTGTTCTCATGCAGTATGCGACTGTTGTAGTTACCAAAATTATAGTCAAATTAGTTGACACATAACATTACTCAATCCCATTGACATTTTCCATTTAAAAACTAATCTGCTACCCAATTCTTGATAGCTATTGCTAATATAATATATTGATACAGATACGTGATCCATCAAGCATTGATGAAAATCACACATAATAGTAGCAAGAAGTAAGGATCACTTTACAGATAAACCAACTGTGAACTTAAGAGTGATCAATAAGATTACTGCCATGAATGTTACTAAAGTAGAAGCATCAGACAACAATGGCATACAATGAAGGAGTTGAGGCACAATTCTTGATGTATCACGGGTTTCAGATGAGAAAAAACCAAGAAGCTAATACTGCAAATTGCAAGAACTTGGAAGGAAGATACAATAGTCAGAATGCCAGTTTATTACAAGAATAAGTTTACTTACCATGGTATCATCCATAAAACTTATAGGACTTGTCTCATCCGAATCATTTAAATTAGCAATCATGTCAAAAATTGCAGCAGGAAGTCCAGTCTGTT
>ML405069.1:0-36840 GCA_005239525.1 Nicotiana knightiana
TTCATTACTACTGAGTTGGCGTACTCACATTACTCCTTGCACCCCTGTGTGTAGATACAGGTGTTGGTACCGAAGGTTAGCCATCTCTTTCCGTGCGGAGCCGGAGTCGGGATATAGAGGTAGTTTTTCAGCGTCCGCAGCATCTCTGTTTCCCTTTCTTATTTTGTACTTAGTTCATCGTTCTGAGATTTTGTATTATAACAGTAGAACTTTTGTATTATCCTTAGATGCTCATGGCATGTTGGCTCCGGATCTTGGGGATGGTAGTAGACTGTTTAGCTGTTTGTTTTTCTTAAAAGATTTAGAAATTATATATGTTTATGAAATGTTGGAAATGATCTTGGAAATTTTGGAAGGAAACTGTAAATATGTGATTATTGGCTAGCCTAGTTCCACGATAGGCGCCATCACGGTCGATTTGGGATTTGGGGTCGTGACAGTCATACAACGATATGACAGGGTTGAGAACATCCATAGTAGCTCACAAGCTACCTACAAATCCAATGTGTCCGCCAGTGAAGCGAAAACTCAGGAAGTTCAAATCGGACATGAGCCTGAAAATCAAGGAGAAAGTCACCAAGCAGATCAAAGCCAAGGTTCTCGGGGTAGTTGAGTACCCAACCTGGTTAGACAACATTGTGCCGGTTCCGAAGAAAGATGGAGAGTCAGGGTATGTGTCGACTATCGGGATTTAAACAGAGCAAGTCCCAAAGACGATTTTCCACTACCAAATATACACATATTGATCGATAATTACGCCAAGCATGAACTCCATTCCTTTGTAGATTGTTTCACGGGTTAAAATCAGATATGTATGGATGAAGAAGATGCCAAGAAAAAATGGACTACGCTAAACCTGATTCCCGTTTAGGAGAGGATACGTAGGAAGCCCTGTGGGTTCGGTCACAATGCAATTAAATTTCCATTTTCCCCACAATCAGAAACTGGGAAAACAATTTGAGGAGTACCCTCCAAATTCCGAAGCAAGTTCAGCCAACAGCAGCATACAGAATGCCAGAAAGTCACTTAGTTAACTAGGGCAAAATTTTGAGGAGGACCCTCAAAATTCTATGGCAAAGGAAGTCACAATGTATCTAATAATGTCACAGTTACTGGTTCACCTAACTAATTTCTAAATAGCATATTACTATGTCTTTGAAAACTATATGTGCATGCTTTTGAAAAGAAACATTACTTTTTAGCCAAATGCTACCCATGGTAACTTGAACAGGACCCTCGGGCAGAATGGAGCAGATCAAGCAGACAAAGACACGAACCAACCTCCCCCTCAAAACTCACAAATTTTTCTTTGGATGCAGGAATAATAAGCATCGGCACAACAACACAATTGTTATACACAAAACACACTGTCAGCTAAGAATGTTTCACTCTTACTCTTGCATCTGCACAAAACTAAGCTCTGTCTCAATTCTTGCATGAGGCTAAGTTGCCTCCCCATTTTGCCTAAGGCTAAGCATTGCCTTCCCCTTGCATGAGACTAAGCCCTGTCTCAATTTCTTCATGAGGCTAAGTCCTGCCTCCTATATGCATAAGGCTAAGCATTGCCTTCTCTTTGCATGAGACTAATCCCTATCACAATCCTCCATGAGGCTAAGCCCTGCCTCCCAATCTGCATAAGGCTAAGCATTGCCTTCTCTTTGCATGAGACTAAGCCCTGTCTCAATTCCTGTATGAGGCTAAGCCCTGCCTCCCATCTGCATAAGGCTACACATTGCCTTCTCTTTACATGAGACAACCCTGTCTCAATATTGCATGAGGCAAAGTCTTGCCTCCCCATCTGCATAAGGCTAAGCATTTCCTTCTCTCTGCATGAGACTAAGCCCTGTCTCAATCCCTGCATGAGGCTAAGCCCTACCTCCCATATGCATAAGGCTAAGCATTTCCTTCTCTCCGCATGAGACTAAGCCATGTCTCAATCCTTGCATGAGGCTAAGCTCTGCCCCACATTCTGCATAAGGCTAAGCATTGCCTTCCATTTGCATAAGACTAAGCTCTGTCTTGTTATCACCTTTAGCATCATACCTCTGCACCTCATGGGCTGAAATATAGCCAACTTGTCCGAAGGCGTCATAGTCTGAAGGAATCATCCTCATCGCCGGAAGACATCATGACATGGTCTGAGGATCTCTCAAACTTGCACATCATTATTCAAAGGAATCATGGTCCGGAGGCACCATCTTCATGGCCCGAGAACATCATTTCATTGCATGTGAATCTGTTACCATACAATTCATGGCCCGGGCATCATGGTCTAAGGACGTCATCCTCACCGTCCAAAGACAGTCTTCAGAGTCCAAAGGGAATTTGCATCATGTCTAAGTTTACGCAATAATTTATGCATATGTGCTTGTAGTGTTTTTTTGTAAATTTACAGGTGGTCCAGAGAGTAATCGTTATCCCAACAGGGCAATCCCGCTCCAGTTCCCATCCACATCTTTCAAAGTATCCCAAACATAAACATTCACCACCTATTACCCAGTCTCATTTACCCATAACCGTTTCAAACTCCAATTAGCCCTACTTGGAACATTTTGTCCGTTCTTGCAACAACTCCATTGGTTTACTCCATCATTGGATCCAGAACTACACACAGTCTGATTCCTATAAAACCAGGGATATGTAGGCAGCTAAGAATCCGGAGTGCGGCCTATATTCTTTCAAATCACCCTATCCGGTCAAAATTGGTCATCATTTCTTTACCCGACAACTCTTTCATCCTTCCCGGGTAAAAAAGGGCAGCTGTTGATACCCAATTTTTCCTCATATTTCTCAAAAATACATATATATCTTCAAAATAGTGCATGAGCATCATCAAGTATTTTTTTCATAATTTTCTATAATTTTAAAAAAGCTTTTAATCAATTTATTCCTGCATTTTATTATATAAGTAATTATTAATTGCATCTCAAATAAATTTTATCATAATTTATCATTTTATTTCATCATATATATCCATATTAAGCTTAAATATTTTTTATATATATTTATTATAATTGTAATTTTTTGCACCCTTGGGCTAAAATTGCATATTTTGCAATAACAACCCATATATATATATATATATATATATATATATATATATATATACATATATATATATATAATGACTTTTTATATTTTTATAATGTTAAGTAATTGTTTTAAATCATTTTCATGCATAAGTGATATTTTTTCTATTTATTAATTATTTTATTATAAATTATTTAATTATTAAATTGGATATTTAAAATATAGCCCCTAAAACCCCAATTTCGGACCTATACACTACTCAATTACCCCAGCCCAATACACCAGTCCAATACGCCAATACCCAATACCCAAATACCCATTAACCCAGCACTATACCCGTCCAAAACACCCGACCCAACCTTTTTAAATCACAACCCTTGATCTTTAGAGACCAACGGCTCGTACCACTCCATCCCTTTTTAATTATAACCTACCCGTGTAACCCTAACCCATTTCTCCCACTCTTACTCCTCCGCCCTCAAACTCTCTATTCTTCTTCTCCTCTCAAAACCCTAGCGCCATCACTCAAAATCTCCCTGATTCTAACCCCGAGAATGGAATCAATCTATGATTCCTTACCTTATTTGGTCTTATCTCCTTACTGGCTACCCGATTTTGGTATTTCCTAATGGCTTGCCTAAAATGGCAAGCAGATCTTGAGAGATTCGAGCCAAATCTGGTTCAAAATCCTTAACCTATTGTGTATTCCGTCTGTGTTCATCTCGTATTCTTTGTGAGTATGGTTATTTTACGTATATCTTGTGGATTCTTACTTAGCCCTAAAGGTTAGGGTTTCAGATTCTCTTTATTCGAACCTACTCTGGTTCAAACTTTGATTTTTAGCATTATCTCGTCTATATTCACTTCATTATGCGTGGATCAGCCTATTCTTGTTAATTTCCTTTATTTGCCCTAAATTGGGGTTTCAAAACTGGTTCGATTCTGATTTTTATTTTTTGAACAACCTCCTGTCTATGTTCATTTGACTAAAATATTTGATTCTTTACCTTTATTTTTTATCGATTTTATGGTTTACCTAAAATTAGGTTTTAGACCTTTTATTTTGGGACCAGATCTGGTTCGATTATGTGTTCTTTGAGTATATTCATGTCTATGTTCATTCTATAGTTAATGCTATTAATNCATAATTTATCATTTTATTTCATCATATATATCCATATTAAGCTTAAATATTTTTTATATATATTTATTATAATTGTAATTTTTTGCACCCTTGGGCTAAAATTGCATATTTTGCAATAACAACCCATATATATATATATATATATATATATATATATATATATATATATATATATAATGACTTTTTATATTTTTATAATGTTAAGTAATTGTTTTAAATCATTTTCATGCATAAGTGATATTTTTTCTATTTATTAATTATTTTATTATAAATTATTTAATTATTAAATTGGATATTTAAAATATAGCCCCTAAAACCCCAATTTCGGACCTATACACTACTCAATTACCCCAGCCCAATACACCAGTCCAATACGCCAATACCCAATACCCAAATACCCATTAACCCAGCACTATACCCGTCCAAAACACCCGACCCAACCTTTTTAAATCACAACCCTTGATCTTTAGAGACCAACGGCTCGTACCACTCCATCCCTTTTTAATTATAACCTACCCGTGTAACCCTAACCCATTTCTCCCACTCTTACTCCTCCGCCCTCAAACTCTCTATTCTTCTTCTCCTCTCAAAACCCTAGCGCCATCACTCAAAATCTCCCTGATTCTAACCCCGAGAATGGAATCAATCTATGATTCCTTACCTTATTTGGTCTTATCTCCTTACTGGCTACCCGATTTTGGTATTTCCTAATGGCTTGCCTAAAATGGCAAGCAGATCTTGAGAGATTCGAGCCAAATCTGGTTCAAAATCCTTAACCTATTGTGTATTCCGTCTGTGTTCATCTCGTATTCTTTGTGAGTATGGTTATTTTACGTATATCTTGTGGATTCTTACTTAGCCCTAAAGGTTAGGGTTTCAGATTCTCTTTATTCGAACCTACTCTGGTTCAAACTTTGATTTTTAGCATTATCTCGTCTATATTCACTTCATTATGCGTGGATCAGCCTATTCTTGTTAATTTCCTTTATTTGCCCTAAATTGGGGTTTCAAAACTGGTTCGATTCTGATTTTTATTTTTTGAACAACCTCCTGTCTATGTTCATTTGACTAAAATATTTGATTCTTTACCTTTATTTTTTATCGATTTTATGGTTTACCTAAAATTAGGTTTTAGACCTTTTATTTTGGGACCAGATCTGGTTCGATTATGTGTTCTTTGAGTATATTCATGTCTATGTTCATTCTATAGTTAATGCTATTAATTTAAGATTAGTTATTTTGAATAATATGAATCCTCTTAAAAGCTGGCTTAATGTTTAAACTTGTCCATGCACACTGTTTGGTAATCTTGCACCTGTTCTGAACTTTGCATTCCTTAAGATACTATCAGCATGCAATTAATTAACTTATCCTAACTTTGCAGATATGTATTGTTACTTAATTCATGAGCCCTGTCAATTTGTTTGCTAATATGTCATGTGATAATCTGACCGTTTAGCCTAAATTGTTTCTGTGATTAAGCAATGGTTGTCCTAAATGTCAGCATGCTTACTTAGTATAATTAGGTCTCTTTGAAACTATGTACTTTACAAACCTTGCTTGTTTTGCTGAATGCAATTCTGTGTTCTGAACTTTGTTTCTTCTGAATTGAGCACTGTTTTAAAATTTGTCCCTACCTCCTTTTGATGCCACTCTTTTAAAACTTCCACTCTTAGTCCCTTAGGTTCTCAACCACCCTAGTGTGAGCACTGCTCAAGATCCATATGAGACTCCTGAGAACTCTAACACACTGGGAACTTGTTACCAATCCCTTTTGAATCATTTTCTGAATGTGTGGTTCTGGTGCGAGCATTGCCCTGGGTCCATGAGGCCCTTGGGAACTTTGACAAACTACAAACCTGGTTCTGTATTTGCTATGGGTGAATCACCCATTCTTGGTTATGTTGTCCCTATGAAATGAGCCTCAAAGTTGATTAGTTTGAAGGCCTGGTTTCCCAGGTTTATTTGGGCTTAATGAAGGCTCCCTATAGTTTATCCTATTACTATTATGTAATTTATTCATTATTCTGACTTGTAATAAGTTTGTAATGAACATATTCTGGGGTGTATAGTAAAATTGGGAAGGGCCTTTATTTTCTTTGGGCAATTCAGGTAGAAATCCTGCCAATAAGGTTTCATTTGTTCTGTTAATCTTGTTTTACATCATCTTTGTTACAATCATGTGAGTGTTGTACCATGCTTGCATATTAGAAAACCTTGCCCATATGATTAAATTGCATTAGAAATCCTGCCTATAGGATTAAAATTACATTAGAAATCCTGCCTATAGGTTACATTAACTTGTCCAACAAACATATGTTAGCAATCATGCCTATAGGACCTCAATGTTTGATTTAATTATTTTTCTGGTAATATCTACAATTTCTGCCCGTATTACTGCTCAATAGAAACCATGCTTATAGGGTTAAATTAATTCAATAATAGATACCATGCCTATAGGACTGAAATCAGTTTCAAACCTAGAAATTATGCCTATAGGACTTAAGTCAGTACAGTAATTAGAAAGCATGCCTATAAGGTCAAAAGGAAATACAACGCTATGAAACATGTCTATAAAACTAAAATCAGTTCTACGCCTAGAAGTCATTGTCCATAGTATAATAACCAGCACACTCGTGAATATCATGCCTATAGGATTATACTAATTGGTTCTGAATACAATCGCCACTATTAATCACTTAGACAACATGCCTATAGGTCTTAATAACAATTCTGGATTCGAAACTGTGATTCCTTACAGCCTGAAAGGCCCAGATATTACTGAATAAAATCAGTAGGCAAATAATAGGTCTTGAAATTCGCCTTAATGAAACTGCTTCTATAAATCACTTCTTGCTTATTTCTCACATAGATATCATGCCTATAAGATTTTAAATTAAGACTGCCAATCAATTGCGTGTCTTTGTTGTTTATGTTTGGAGGTCAATATGAGCCCATATTTGCTTGCTATCTGAAAGTCCTAATTGGTTTTGCTTGTCCCCTAGACTTTTACATTTTTGAGCAACATAGGCTGGGTCTATAACTATCCCAAATAGAGGTCCTAATACCTCCAGGGCCATAGGTAAGGGACGGGTAATGCACGCACAAGAAACGAACTAGAATCGATTATAACGCTTAAGTAACAAATTAAATATAGTAATCGGGTAGTAGGAGATGATAGTCCATGCGCTAAATACTATGAGTGGCACCCCGACTTGAGGGAGCTACAAAGTATTGCACGGGGTGATCCTATAGGTTAAAAAACTTAGGACCCTCCCCCCTATTCCTGTTCTAAAATAAATCGAGTATTTTATTTGTCCAAATTACTTTCTTTTCCTTAGACTAATTCGCTTAATGTAAGTTCGGGTGGGTCCCACCGTTGTGGACCTCGAGGGGTGCCTAACACCTTTCCCTCAAGGTAATTTGAGCCCTTACCCGATCTCTGGTGATGTAAACTGGTAATATGATTTATCTGCTCTAGGTGCCCTAATGCACCTTAATCCGTTAGGTGGCGACTCTCTCAATTCCAATTCCATACCCTCTCAAAAGGAGTTGCCCCAAAAATGTCGAAACTCGATTTTGCGAGAAAAAGGGGGTGCGACAACAGCTACGTCACATTATCCCTATACTGTGTGGTATCAAAGGAGAGTGTAATATTGGATTCTTAAGGGACAGACATGTTCTAATAAGAATGACTTTATGTCAGGACTTCTTTACGTCGAAGAATGCACACTACATTAAGGATAGGGAGGGATATGAGTACCAGTTAAGGTCGTTGATCTATGATTCCAAGTTTAAAGCTGGTGAGGAAACTCCTAAAGCTATGGCATGGATATCATTCCCAGGCATGTTGCCTCCATTTTTTGTGAAAAATGCCTATTTTCATTAGCTTCAGCAGTTGGGAAACCTTTGCACCTTGATATGGCGACTGTCAACAAAACTAGACCTAGTTGTGCGAGGTGAAAGTGCTAGTGGATCTTCTTGTTGATCTGCCTAAATAGGTAAGGATGGATATAGAGAATGAAGCAACTAGGGAGATTAGAACTGAGTGGGTGAAAATCCAATATGACATGTTGCCCAAATAATACAAAACTTGTAAACTACAGGGTCATGATCAAATTGAGTGCTGGAGGCTGCATCCAGAGTTGTATGTGAAGAAAGATAACTCAAAACAATCTGTGAATGAAGAGGAACATGACAATGCTAAGCAACAACCTTTAATGATTCTATCTAGTGGAAAAGTGGTGAGCAATGTAATTGGCAACTTGAAGGAACAGTGGAAAGAAGTCAAGGATAATCGAACTAGAAAAATTGTGAATCAAAATGCAGAACAAGGAAATACTGGAAAAGAAATAGTTCCAGTACAGCAGGGTAGAAAATAACAAACTAATGGAGGTAATAAGGATAAGAATGCATGCCAACAAACTGATATTCAAAGGAAGACTGGAAAAGAGATAGTGCTAGTGGATCATGGAGCAAATAAATAGGTTCAAGTGGGAAATAAATTTGCTGTATTGGAGGTTATAGATGAGGAAGAAGGAAATGATAATCAATTGGCGTTAGTAGCTTATCAACCAAGTCCTAAAATTCTAGTAACTGGGAATCAAATTGCAGCCCCACAAAGTCAGAAAGACTCTGTCAAAAGTTTAATCCAGCAGCACTACCTTTTAATCCCAATTCAGATAGGAAAGGCTCAAATAATGGTGGTGTGGATACATCTTCAACCGGGAAAGAGTAGGATACAAATAAAGCTAAGGAAACAACTGCACAGTGGGTTCAAAGAGCTTTCAAGGATACTGCAGCTGATATTAACACACCAGGTCAGGACATACCCACACAAGACACTTATGCGGATAAAGAGCAGATCAAGGAAATTAAATCTGCTGGTAAAACTAAGAGTGATTTTCCTTAGGTGAAAGAAAGAGTTCAATGAAGTGGAGGCAGGCTATGGTCTGCGCAAATTGAGGAAGATCCAAATGAAGGGGAAGTTCCGAATGGTGTACCAATTGATGAGGAATAAATTAATGATGATCAAGAGGGAGAGGAGAAAAGTATAAATGGGGATCCAATTATTATAGTCATGAACACAACTGATGAGATCACAAACAAGGTTAATGCAGAAGCCAATGTTCAGAAAATAATCAAGGACAATCAGGCAGCAGCAAGAAGTGATGGAATAGATACAGAGAATCCTAAAGAGAGTGATGTTGATCCAGGAAGAATTGTGGAGTCTGCAAAACAAAAGGAGGTTGATGATTTCAATCAAAAAAGACTGCAAAAAGTGGTAATGAGCAGATGTCAAGAAAAATTTCAGCCACACCAAAGAATATTGTTCCATTGGAATCCACATAGTTGAAGATACTGAAGAAAGGAGAGGAACATGCTATGGTAATTAAAAAACCAAATGTTGTGGCCACATTAGGAATTATTGATGCCAATAATGCTGATGATGAAATTCACAAAACATGCATGGATATGGATCAAGAATCTACTGCCCAGAACTTCTTAAATGTAGCAAAGCAAGGGGATCTTTCACCCAGGCATATTGAAAAGGTTAAGTCAGCATCCAAAGGAAGGAACAAACATCAGAAAGACAACATTATTGTACACATAGGCGGTGTACAAACAAGGAGGACTCTGACTAATGTCATATGGGATGAAGAAGAAAAGTTTGGGGGATTGTCAGTGTCATTGAACGAAATTGATGACTTTCGACACTGCATTAATTCCTGTAACTTAACTGACCTTGGCTTCAAAGGCAGTATCTTTACCTGGTGGAATGGGAGAGCAGAAGAGGACTGTATTTTCAAGAGCCTGGATAGATGTCTAGCAAATGCTGAATTCCAGCAAACTTTCTCAGGAATTGAAGTAACTCATCTGTCAAAAGATAGGCTCAGATCACAGTCCAGTGCAATTGAAGTGTGATTTAAAGGCTGCTCCAGTGAAGAAACCTTTTAGGTTCCTTAATTTTTGGGTTGAACATGAATCCTTCAAAATTGTGGTGAGAGAGAACTGGCAGGCAGATTTTTGTGCAAGTCCCTTCATTATGTTCAACTACAAGTTAAAAAAGTTAAAGAAGGCTTTGTCAGTGTGGAGTAGAGCAACCTTTGGTGATATATTTCAGAAGGTAGCCAGCTTGGAAGAGGTATTTATGGTTCATGAGAGTTTGAAGCTAATCCTACCAAGATGAACAAAGAAAGGCTTCAAAGAGTGCAAGCAGAACTGATCAAATTTCTAGCTTTGGAGGAAAAATATTGGAAACAGAAGGCAGGGATGACTTGGTTAAAAGATGGTGACAAGAACACCAAGTTCTTTCATGTTCAAGTCAAAGGTCAAAGGAGGAGGCTACAACTCAATAGAATTCAAAATAGTATAGGCAATTGGATAGAGGAAGAAGACGAAATTGTTGTGGAAGTAGTGAAGTTTGAAGATCAATTTAGAGAAACTTCAGTGCCTACCTCATTTGACATTATAGACCATGTACCTAAACTGATCAATGTAGAGCAAAGACTTAGTGAAGCAGCCAACTAAAGAAGAGGTTAAAAATGCAGTGTTTGGTTTGAATAAAGATAGTGCAGGAGGTCCATATGGATATACAGGTAGTTTTTATCAATCTTGCTGGGACGTAATAGGGGACGACTTATTTGATATGGTGAGAGCTTTCTTCAATGGCCATGAACTTCCAAAATGTGTGACACACACTAATTTAGTACTGCTTCCTAAGAAAAAAGAAGTGACAACCTTTTTTGATTTAAGGCATATAAGCCTTAGTAATTTCTCCAACAAAGTTATCTCGAGGGTAATTCATGAGAGATTAGTGGAGTTTTTTGTCTAATATGATATCCGAAGAACAAGCGGGCTTTGTGAAAGGAAGGAGCATTGTTGAAAATATTCTTCTCACATAGGAGATTATTACAAATATCAGTAGGAGACAACAGAAGGCATTGGGCATCATGGAAAACCTTGTGTATGCCAAGTGAAGAAGGTGGGATTGGCTTTAGATCTTTACACGATGTAGCTAAAGCATTATTTTGTAAATTGTGGTGGAACTACCTAACCAGGCCAAGTCCGTGGAGTACATTTATGAGCCAGAAATATTGCAAAAAAATGAATTATGTGATCGTGCCATGGAGGAGAGGATCAAATGTATGGAGAAATATGTTAGAGTTAGAGTGTAGGGATCTAATTGATCACCAAGTAATGTGGCACCCAAAGATGGGATCCGCACTCTTTTGGTATGATAACTGGATAGGATTAGGGGAAGTATACTTCATTGTACCTCAAGATTTTGGGATTGATGAGACTATTCATAATGTCTATGATGTGGTTGAAGAAGGTAGCTGGAATGTAAATAGGCTTTTGGAGGTTTTACCTGAGGAGTATGTCCTGCACATCATAGAAAAAATTAAGCCACCTACTGCAAATGAGATACTTGATGTACCTTACTGGATGTTGGAAACAAAAGGCTTCTTCAGTGTTAGAACAACATGGGAATATCTTAGAAGGATAGATGATCCAAGGATAGCATACAATATGATTTAAGTGAAGGGCTTACCATTCAAAATTTCATTTTTCATGTGGAAAGTTTGGAAAGAAAAGTTACCTCTTGATGACTTCATGAGGAGTTTGGGATACTTAATGCCCTCTAAATGCTTGTGTTGCTCACAGCATAAGGAGGAAACTTTACAACACCTGTTCTTCATGTCTGATACTACAAGGGATGTTTGGAAGTATTTCCTATCAAGGGCAGGTATTGCACTAGAAGGTTTGGCTATGAATCAAGCTATAACTAAATGTTGGACTACCAAAGTGCGTCCTAGACTAAAGCCACTTATGCAAGCACTGCCCTCATGCATTGTATGGGAATTATGGAAGAGGAGGAACAACATGAAATATGGAGATGCGGTGTCAACTAGTAGAGTCATATATCAAGTTTCATCTACTCTTCAAGCACTTGTTAGAGTAAGGAAACCAGGAGTGCAAGATGTTCCTCATAAATGGCACGATCTACTTTCAATGACGGAGAACTATACCCCTAGATTGAAGGTTGACAAAGTAGTTTTGGATTTCCCAGGAGAAGGTTGGCTCAAGGTCAACACAGATGGTGCATCTAGGGGGAATTCAAGCAGGAGTGCAATTGGCTACTGTGTTAGAGATGAAAATAAAGATATAGTGTTTGCAGCAGGGAAGGACATCTATGAAACAACAAACACTGAAGCAGAGGCAATGGCTACTATAGAACCTTTGAGATACTGCAGGATACAGCAGTACCCTCAAGTGTATATTCAAACTGATTTGATGCTCATGAAGAAAATAATGGAGGGAATGTAGAAGCCACCTTGGTGCATAGCTGAACAGGTGGAGGAGATCATGCAACTGTTGGAAGGGAGCAACTATGTGGTGTCACACATTTTTAGAGAAGGGAATAAGTTGGCAGATCATCTTGCCAATTATGCATTAGATCATGGTAATATTGAATGTCAGGAATTTTGACATCTGGATAGCCAAGGAAGGATTTAGTTAATGAAGATAAATTACAATGTCCTTATTTGAGGGTAAAGGTAGAAAATAACTAAGGGGTCAGTCCTTAAGGATGGGCAGGGAACATGAGAAATTATTGGATCAGCATATTCAAATCCTAAGGGAGGAGAGTATGTTGATCACATTTTTCACTAAAAATGTTTTCTTTTTTGCAGAAAAAGCTACAGTATATATACCCTAAAGGTAGAAAATAACTAAAGGGTCAGTCCCTAAGGATGTGCAGGGAACAAGAGAAATTATTGGATCAGCATATTCAAATCCTAAGGGAGGAGAGTATGTTGATCACATTTTTCACTAAAAATGTTTTCTTTTTTGCAGAAAAAGCTACTGTATATATACCCTATTTTTTGAGGAACTCCCATGTGGTGGTATTAGTACGTAGTACTCATTCCTCTGGGAGGGAATCAAAAGTAGGCACAAGCATAGAAGCAAGGAAGATTGTGGCACTGACCACACTTTTGCACAAAAATAGAATGTTATACAACTGTTATTGGGAGCAAATGCTGGAATCAAAAAGGGTGTTAAGGGATAAGAGGAAAACATATAGCATAACCTCAATGTCACAAGAAGGGAACTGCATAACAATTCACTCAGATAAGATATGGAAAACACACGCAAACCTCAACAAAAAATGCTATTTCAACTACACACAACACTGGTGCAGAGTTGGAATCATATGCTCGTGTGTGGAATGTGGTGGCATTTTGACCAAAATAAAAAACCATCAGATTAAACCAACAAAGGATACAGGGAGTCAGGCAAAATGCACAGTAATTCATGTTCAAATCCTAAAGGAAGAGAACATGAAGATGATTGTTTTATCCAACATGATTTTCTTTTTTGCAGGGAACATTACTGTAATTATGCCTCATTTTATGACGAACCTTCAATTGGTGGTATTATTACATTGTACTCATTCTATTGACGGGGAATTATGGATGAGCACAAGCATAGTACTAAGGACAGGAAGGGGCAAAGCTAGTGCCCGGTTTTTTCTCAGGGAAGGACAATCAACCTATTGGTTTTGGCAACAACCTAAGGGTAAATTGTCTATGTTGAAATGCATAATCTCAGTGCAGCACAATCACTCAACAACCTAGAGATCAAACCATACAAAGAGGGCAGGTGAATACACAAGGAATGAACACGAACTAGGTCATAAAAACAAAAATGTGGAGCAATTTTGGACAGGACACTCGACTATGCAACTTTGGAAATATGTTTTGGACTGTGTAGATCCAATCTGGGTTTATATATAAATGCGAAATAATAATAGGACAGTCCAGGAGGAATGCTATGCAACAACGTTAACAAAATACATAAGGAAATCATGCAAAAATAAATGCCAAAACAGTGGCAATTAACATTTTTGGGCAGTGCTTCATGACAAAATTAGGAACAGCTCGAATCAGTGGTACTTAGGCAGTTGCTTTTGGGAGGTCATACTGGAGTGGCAGCAGGAATGTATTAACAAGATCATCACATGGATGTTCAATTCATCACAGATTGGGTAGTGCAAGAAGCGGATCATTATCATGGGCTATTCATGCAATCAGTTGGATGAAAATATGCATGTTCTTCAATAGCTAGTTTCTCATTCACGTAGCTTTCTTAGTATGCATTTTGTGATATCAGCGGAGAGATCATTGCTCAACATTGATAATAGGAATTATGTAATCGTCAAATTATATTTCTTCCATCTCTTAAGACCTTCTGACAATGTACACTATTTTTTTATTTTATACATATATAAAACTATCCCTAGGCACATCGCCTAGTAGATTTGATTAAAAAAAGAAAAGGCAGAAAGAAAATGAAATGAAAAATAAAATAAAAATAGGAAAAAGGAAAGGAAAAAGAAAACAAAACAGAAGAAGAAGCAAAAGAAAATAAAAAACAAAATTACTTGAACTACGTTCGACTTGATTCCGAAAGGATACGTAGGCAACTTCTCTCTGGGGTTCAGTCACACCAAAACAAAAATCCAAATTCTACCAAAAGCGAAACTGGGGCAGATGTTATAATGGTTCGGCGATGGTTTCGCCTGAAAGGTTCCAAAGTTGTAATTCAATCCAAATCCTGTTTCACCCAAATCCTTTTCAAAGCCCTTCCGATCAATCAACGAGAATGCTCAAGAATTGGAGGATACAACCACTTGGATCTAATATAAACAAATGAGAGAAATAAAATGAGAGAGTATGATTGGTGAAAACCTCAATGGACCTCAAAGCTATGGTGAGTAAAGAAACCAAAATGAGAGAGTCTTGTTAGTGAAACCTCGTAAAGAACACTATAAGGCGATGGCGAGAAGAAAAATAAGAGAGGTCAGCTGGTGAAAACCCGCAAAGGGCGCCACTGATCAAAAGAGGATCCTCCCAGCCATTGCCGTTGACACAGTTCTGGGCAAGGTTTCTCAGTTTCGAAGCAAAAGTTTTATGAATTTCTGAGAGTCAGATGGTTTACACAAATCAGACATCCAGTCCAAAAGGCATGTCATGTTTATTGAAGTCTGTATGTACTCCAGATAAGTCCTTCTTTCCTTTCCCCGAAAGAGATACCTCTTGTCTAAATTCATTATCCATTCCATTATTTGTTTTTATTTTAATCCCTTTCGGTCTAACTCTGTTATGAAACTAAGACAAAGGAAGGATGATAAGACTGATTTACAGGGTTCTCATTTTATACAAGCTAATATGCAAAAAGGCGCCCAGCCTCAGCAGGGGCATCAAGTCAACCCCGACTGGCAATGGTGGCTGATGTTTTTAAATCGAAAACTCTCGAAAGAAGGAAAGAAAATTGAAGTGAATACAAGGGAAAAATGAAGTTGAAAAGGTTGAGTCCCACGTGGCTAACCGTCTCGGCAAGGTTTGAAAAGACAAAAGGTTCTCCCAATACTCTGAAATTAAAATTGGAAGAAAGAAATCAAATTGAAGTGCCGATAGAGGCAAAATAAAGTTGAAAAGGTTAAGTCCCACGTGAATGACTGTTATACCAGGGTTTGGAAAATCCAAAGTTTCTCTGGGGCCAGAAATGAAATTGGTCTTCAGAAAACAATCTGTTGCAGTTGAAAGCATCATCAAAGAAGTCGGACTGAGATCAAGTGACTGCAATAATCGAGGACACAAAATCAACCACCCTTTCAAAATGATAAATTATTTTTTGTTTGAAAAACAAATAGAAAACAGTTGCAATCCAATAGCAACCTTGCAAGAAGCAGGTGCAACCAAAAAAAAAACCGCGCGGAGACTAAAATAGCTCTGCAACAGTGACAACTCCAAAAAGGGAAGTCTTCTCCAAATTCTTTCCAGCATGTTACTTGTTATCTTAATGAAAAGAATAATGAAAAGAAATAAAATTTCAAAATCATGGTAGTATAAGGTATACTAATCGCTAACTGGGTCTTCTGACATAGAGTCTCCATTCCCTAGTCTCCTTTTCCAACATAGGGTCTCCACTCCCTAGTTGATTTTATTTTAAGACACATGGTCTCCACTACCAAGTCTTCTCTTTTCCAACATAGTGTCTTCACCCTAGTTGAATTTATTTTAGACATAAGTTCTCCACTCCCTAGTTGATTTTGTTTTAGACATAGGGTCCCCACTCCCTAGTCTCTTTTCCAACTTAGGGTCTCCACTCCCTAGTTGATTTTGTTTTAGACATAGGGTCTCCACTCCCTAGTATTTTTTCCAACATAGGTTCTCCACTCCCTAGTTGATTTTATTTTAAGACGCAGGGTCTCCACTCCCTAGTCTTCTCTTTTCCAACATAGGATTTTCATTCCCTAGTTGATTTTATTTTAGACATAGGGTCTCCACTCCCTAGTCTCCTTTTTCAACAAAAGGTCTCCACTCCTTAGTTGATTTTATTTTAGACATAGGGCCTCCACTCCCTAGTCGTTTTTCCAACATAGGGTCTCCACTCCTTAGTTCGTTTTATTTCAGACATAGGGTCTCCACTCCCTAGTTGATTTTATTTCAGACATAGGGTCTTCATTCCCTAGTTTCCTTTCCAACATAAGGTCTCCATTCCCTAGTAGATTTTATTTCAGACATAGGGTCTCCACTCCCTAATTTTCCTTTCCAACATAGGGTCTCCACTCCCTAGTTGATTTTATTTTAGACATAGGGTCTCTACTCCCTAGTCTCCTTTCCAACATAGGGTCTCCACTCTTTAGTTGATTTTATTTTAGAAATAGGGTCTCTACTCCCTAGTCTCCTTTTGCAACATAGGGTCTCAATTCCCTAGTTGATTTTATTTTAAGACATAGGGTGTCCATTCTCTAGTTATTTTCCAACATAGAGTCTCCACTCCCTAGTTGATTTTATCTTAGACATAGGGCCTCCATTCCCTAATATCATTTTCAACATAGGATCTCCACTCCCTAGTTGATTTTATTTTAGATATAGGGTCTCCACTCCCTAGTCTCTTTTACAACATAGGGTCTTCACCCCCTAGTTGATTTTATTTTAGACATAGAATCTCCACTCCCTAGGCTCTTTTCCAACATAGGCTCTCCACTTCCTAGTTGATTTTATTTTAGACATAGGGTCTCCACTCCCTAGTCCCTTTTCCAACATAAGGTATCTACCCCTTAGTCTATTTTATTTGACATAAGTTCTCCACTTCCTAACTGATTTTATTTCAAGATATAGGGTTTCCAGTCCTTAGTCTTTGTTTTCCCAAGGTACACAATTCCGGACATTTTATTTCTTTCAATAATAAAGTAGTATAGAGTATTGTTACAAATAACTCATGAAATTTTCCTAGTGAAAATTGGGGCAGAAAAATTTTGTTTGTTTGTTAGTTTTGGTGTCCGGGCAGGTTTTACCTCGAGGCACGGGGTTCGAGATGACCATAAGAAGAAGTCTCAAACAAAAATAAAGAAAAGAAGTGACTCCAAAACGCAGAAGGAGTTGATAGGGTGTGGACTACTCAAGACATGACTGAAGTCACGAGCATTGCATTTCTCGTTTTGATCAGAAAAAGTCGAAGAAGAATGAACTAGCATCTGCAACTAGCAAGCATCAAGGTTCAGATTAGAATATGCGTAAAGAACCAGCCAAGACTCAAGATCAAATTTCAGAAGACTTATAGATAAGAATCTTGTAACTCATAGATGGCAGGCTTGTTTAGTTCTTTTCATTTCGATTTTGGTGTAATAAGGAGTTCAGCAAGCAGCAACAACAGTGAAATCACAGCTCTTCGGTAGTTCCAGCTACCAAAACCTCCAGAACTACACTGACATGATTCCTTTATAGCTAAGGATATGTAGGCAATCTCTGAAGCAATGTTCGGTCAAACTCTTTCAAAAATGCTTCCCATGGAGTATTCAAATGGGCAAAAATTATTCATCATTGCTCACTTTGTCTTTGCCTGAAAACTCTTCATGTTCCGAGCAAAGAGGGGCAGTTGTGAGCACCTAATTTTTCCCCACATAGGATATTACTCCTAAAAAATCTTTTGATTGCTTTTATAGAATTTTAGGAATTTTTCTTTATTTGTTTTACAATTATTCACGTTGTTCATGCATATTTAGAAAAATTTTAAATCATAAAATATCATCAAAAATATTTTATCTTTCATTTAGTGTGTTAATTGCATTATCAAACAAAAATAACAAACATACAATGGTCATTTTTACATTTTTAGCTTTTAGTTTTAAATTAAAAAATTTCTTTCATTAATATTAAGTTAATTAATTATTTAAATGTTAGAAAATATGTGAGTAGGTCTAATTTTTCAAATTAGATTTTAATTAGGATTTAATTTAGAATTTTATTTACTTGTTTAGAATTTAAATTCGAAGAAAACAAAGAAAGGAAATAAAGAGTTTGTTTGGCTTTACTTCGAATTGGACCAACAAATAATTTTAGTGGCCCAAACCTTACAAAATCCGCCTAGCCCATCTCCAAACTAGCCCTTCCCATTTTCTCTAAACGTTGAAACCCCCTCCCCATTTTTAGATGAAGGGAACCCCTCATTTTAGAGAAGAAACCCTAGCACCCCTTATTCTTGGATCCTCTCATAACATACCCCCTCTAAAAATACACCAAAACCTAGTTGTCACCCTCTCCTTCTTCATTTTCTCTAATCTACCTACACTCTTCGCGTGCGCGCGTGCACGCACACACACACAATTCTGACATCACTATTCATTGACACGCACGAGAATATACAGATTTAAAATTGAGAAACATTCAGTAAAGATCTTAAAACAAAAGTTCAGCAGTTCAAACTTGGATTCGAGATCTGTAATACCAAAAGTTCAAAGTGAAAGCAGGATAGAAGGGAATCTCTGAATTGTTTGAAGCTACTGCTGCTCCTCTTTTCCATTTTTTCGAGTTTCCTTTTCAAAGCTGGTTTCAATTTGAAATTGTGTACCTTCTCTGCTTAGAAATCGTTTGCTGAACTCCATAACTATCTCCGGCTATTATTTTTCTTATTCTGCTGTAGTTTAAGGTACGAGCCATGTTTTAATTAGTGTACTTCGTTCAATTTATAGAAACCATGAATTATAACAGGCGTTTTATTATTATAAATATGAATTTGTCTCTTCTTTCTCCTTAAATTCATGTGATTATTATTATTGTTGAGCCATGAAGTATTTGATCCTAGGATTTAATTAGGACATGTTGAAATGCATTATTTTCTCTTTAATGTGCTTCTCTCTCTTCATCTTTCTTAAATCTTAACTCATTTTTTCTGTAATGCAACCCGTCATTCCTTTCTGATTTTGCACTAATTTTGTCTTCAACACTTATATTCAAATTTGTGAGATCTGACTACTTTTTGAGAAGTGAAATTAGGATTTCGACTTAGGTTACTCAACGCTCTAGCTTTGCTCGATCAAGGTATTGGAAAAGTATTTTTAACGGTACTTGATTTGATATTTAGGTATTTTTTGGAGATTTTTACTGTGAAGACTGGTATATTGAACTTAGGTCTTTAATGTTATTGTGCCTCTGCTTGCGTGTTTACGCTTCTGTGTTATTTGGTATTTGCACCAGAACTCTATGTTAAAATTTCTTATTTTTGGCATAATCTGTTCAATTTTAGTAGTAATACACTACATTGGGCTTTCCCCTTTATCCCAGTTGCTCATTTTTTAAGCAACCCATAAAATTTCTTCTAGATAGCTTAGTAACTTAATTGATTTTTCAATTTTCTTTATTTAACTTTACACCATTTCCCCATTATTCCATAACATTCGAACTTCTCCATGGATCCCAAATTTAGGGTAAAAAATTCAGATGCGCTAGCCGCTTTAGGCACACATTTAATTTACTATCGTGATTGTGTACACTTTTCCGTGACATAATCATGATTCCCAAAATAAATAAAAGTACGCATTTACGCAACTTTGGTCAAAACAATCTTTATAACTAATAAAGCGTGTTTAATTATGTACATGTACGCGTGACATGATTTTAGCGCCTCAAATAAAGCGGATTTATACACATGTGATCCGTTTCAAAGATAAATCCATAAACGCCATGATTAAAAGTGGTATGATTAAAGCGACCGTGTTAAAATTACGGAAACCCGGGAATGTCTAACACCTTCTCCCGTGTCAACATAATTCCTTACCCAGTCTTCTGGTTTTTGCGAACTTTAAAACATAGTCAAATTTCCTCGATTTGGAATTTTAAAATAAACTAGTGACTTGGCGCACCATAATAAATATTTCAAGTGGCGACTCTAAATTAAATAAATAATCCCATTTCGAATAATGTTACTTTAATTGAAAAAACTCCCTATTCTTCGAAAAAAGGAGGTGTGATGGTTATATTAATTTTTACTTCTCCTTTAGATTAAGCCTCATTTATTTTTTTAAGATTAAGACGTCTGCATCTAAATATATATTTGAATATCAAAATGTGTATTAAGATTAAGATATTTGAACGCATCTGGATATTAAGTTATGTATTAAGATTTGAATACTAAATGATTAAGATTGTTTGGATTTTTAGCATCTGAATATATAAAGTTTATCTTTATTTAAAAATTAATAAACATAAAATTCAAATAAAATACTAATTAATCTAATATTCTATAAATAACACACACACACACACACACACACACACATATATATATATATATATATATATATATATATATATATATATATATATATATATATATATATATATATATATATATATATATATATATATATATATATATAGGTGGTGATGGCTAGCGGAGGTGCTCGTGAATGCCGACTAAAGATGTGGTTGGTGGTGGTTTTGGTTGATGTTGGTGGTTATGGGTAGTAGCTAGTGGTGATTGGTAGCAATAGCGATTATGGTTGAGGATAGTGGTGGTGCATGATGAATGTTAATAAATGGTGGATGGTGGTTGTGGTTGTGATTGAGCAAGATGATGGTGGGTGGTGGTAGTCTATAATGGTCGGCGGTGCCGGCTATGATTGTTGACGATGATGAGGTTTGGTTGTGTTAGTTGAGGTGGATGAGTGTGGTTGTGGTTGGATAATGTTGTGGATATGGTGGCTGGTGGCGGTGGTGGTGACTATGTTTAATGGTGGTGGTGGTGGTTGATAATAGTAGGCAGTGAGATAGCATAATAAAATTAATGAATGCGGATGATAGCATCTTAATGAAATTAAGTTTCTGTTATGGATGTTAAACATACAAATCTATTCGGACTCATTAAGTGGTTGTAAAGTAAAAAAAAAAAATTAATAATTAAGATCTGAATAATAAAAATTAAGACTTTAAAAACAAATTCACTTAATATATTGAGATATAAATAATTAAGATTCAGGTCCTTTTTTACTCTGTCCGTAGATGTTTGACACATCAAAAGTACGTCAATGAATCAATTTTTAGAATAAAATCGAACTAGAAAATTATATTTTCTTAAAATCAAATCTAAAATATTTTGAAATCTGAGAGGTTTACGTTGTTTTTTTCACGTGTCTGTAAATATGCAGTGGCGGAGCCACCTATAAGAGGTGTTCGCAGAAATAATACATTATGTAGGTAGGTAAATTTATATATATATATATATATATATATAAATACTATATATTGACTCCCTTTAATTTCGTGGTATATTCACTTTTATTTTGACATCTATGGCCAAACATGTGTTTGCCAAGTAAAACTCAAATTTATTTTGACAAAATCTATAACCAAATGGGTCCTAAATATTTGTCCAAGAAAAACACACAACAATCAAGATCAAATGACGCTCTAGTTTCAGCTTGGCAGACTGCATTGTCCAAATATGTATTAATAACTTTGTGCAGAAGAGTCAAAATGTAAATAACAAATTCTGATTGAACCTAGGGAAATTAGATTTCGAGAAGTATAACCAAATTACTCATAGAGCTTAGTAGCCCTACCGTTGGCGCTCCAGGGTACCAACATATATGCGGTATAAATCCAACTCTTCAAAAGTAATTATCTCTATTATCTACTATATATCAACGCGCAGAAACACAAAATTTAAACAAATAAGCACAATAGAAAAGGAAAAAAAAATTAAGATAGAGTATATATTTATGCATTAATTGCAATTTTGCTTGAATGTTATGATATAGGAGTATTACATAAATCAAAGGGACTTGATTACTTTTCCCAAAATACACATAAAGTGTGAACCTTCATATGAATATGAAGAGAAGAGATTTAGTGGGGAGACTGAGCAACCGATAAAGCAACAGACATAAACTTAATGTAGCGGCCAACAACTTTATTAAGGGGCAAAAACTTGATCCCAAATTGTTCCAATGCATCAGCACAATCCGTATGTAAAGCAGCTAAATTTGAGATCATCGATCCAGAATCTTTTTTATTGAGTGATTTTATAGCTTCTTCGAGATCGCTCACTGCACTATCCATTGCCTCTTTACAAGTAGTCTGAATTGAATCTTTTGTTTGTGGTTCAACACCTGTGATTTTTGGAAGAATGTCGTTTGTCACGTTTTGGATCCTATATGCGATTTCTGTACATGCGTTTATGCTTTTCACCATTGCTTCATTCCAATTTGTTGCTCCGTTCACAACCCTGTTGCACAAATTTGGTATAGTGCAAGTCTTGCAATATGGGCTCATTGGAATTACTTGAGCCTCACTGCTCTTTGTGACGACATAAAATGTAGCCACCATTAATAATAAACAACAATTCATCTTTCTTGAATTCATGGTTTTCATCTTTTATCCCTTAGGCTCAGAGAATTGTTCTGTTTCCTTCCCTTTTTTTTTTCTTTCTGAAAGGTAGGTTGTATTTATGAGAAAGGATCGAATAGTAAGTGCCACTAAAATCTAGAGGTTCTACGTAGTCGTAGAAAACACGTTTTGGTTGTGCAGTTAATATCTTCTTTCTCTACTAAAAATTCAATTGTGAGAAAAAAGAGGTGTACCCTCTATTCTTTCTTAGTTTGAGTGGGGCATATCAATAACATATACGGGTGGAAGTTGGTCATATATGGATGGTACATGGATTCTGGTTATTTTTTTCAAAAACATTGCACAAACCTCTTCTTTTACACCTCTTAATTTCTTATTCTTAATATTTTACAAAAAAAAAAAAAAAAATACTAGAAAGTTGGTCAAAGATTTTATGGTTATGTTGACTCTTGAGTTATTTCTTCTAATGCTGAATGTTAAATGTACGTACTTCTATCTCCCATTTTATATTCTGACAAGTAATTACAGATTTAAGTCTCATGTTGAGTTTTAGTGAGTTTAATATATATAGAAAGATGTCGAATTGCATGCACGGAAACGACCAATGGATTGAAAGGTTACTTGAATAACGAATTCAAGATCAGTTGAGTCAAAATCGTTGATATCGGGTACATTGATATTTGTTCTGCTAAAGAGTCAATACCAGAAGATTTACCGTGAAGCCTCATGTGAACAGATTTTGCTTCCTCGAACGGGTGGAGAAAGATTTTTATTACCCTTTCTTTCAGGGAGTTGGTTTATAACCAGACTCTGAAGGCCCTTGCAAGACGCTCAAGATCTATAGCTGCTTGGCTTGGTTGGAATACTTGACAATCAATCTCGAATAAGAAGGGATTCGATATTAGTTACAGAGAAGTTATAAATCCTTTAGTTAAAGCATAACATACAAAAATAATAGAGTAATGAGAATAACGAGAAGACGAGATATCATGGATGGTCGCAAAAAATCTTATTATTTGAACCCCTCCTTCTCCCAAAAGCAAAACGTGATTGGTTGCTTATAATAGTGAGTAAGTATGCAGTATCAGAATGACTTACAAGTAGGAGAAGTGAAGATATTTATAGTCTAAGCCTAATATTCATATCCCTACTCCAACTCTCACACGTTGCTCTAGGTGGTTATTGACTACCGAGATACTCACCGGGTGTAGGATAAGCGTCAAGCACGATGGATATGAGTAGATCCTAAATATTGACGATTGAGGACCAAGCAAGACTCCGGATTACAACTTCATCAATGGATCCTCTGGGTCGTACTTGTAGTGCTTCACCGGACTCTGCTTCTATCTCCCTCGAAAAAAACTACCAATTCAAAAATATTTCACGTGAGGGCAAACTTTCGCTGTTCATTCATCCCAGGATGACACTTAGCCCAAGCGGCACCGTGTCGCCTTGTAAACTAGCCATGTGTCAAGGCTAGATTTTATCACTACACATACGTTTTCTCAATCCTTCTTTTTTTTTGGAAAAGGGACTATAAATTAAATGGCTTCAATTAAATTTATATTTTCATATATATGTCAAAAAGTTATTAAAATTATAATAAATTTTTAAATTATGAACTCATAATTCAAAAGTATAATGAGTTTAGTGATACGAATTTAAAAATTAAACCTATCAATTTTAAAATTTTGATCTACTCGAAGTAGCTCTTTTCTTGCCCAACTTAATAATTTGGAAACGCTTAAACAATTCAAGTACAAGGACCTGATAAAGATACGAGGTTAATATCGTCATGACATATGAGATTATGACAGAAAATTCTGGACTTTATCATTATTTTTCCAAGCGTCTGCGAATCCCTACTAGTACTTAATACTATTTTTCAATACTTATTTTATTTGAATATTCTTTGTGATTCCACCTAATAAATATCGAATATTCCGTCCAGCTCATTATTTTATAATGCTGCTGAATATTCGACTCGGCTCAACTCTCACAATAATACAACCAATTTTGACGAAAAGACAAACTACCCTTCTTAGTTTCTGATACCCGATAGACAACCCATATAAACTGCTAGGGTATGTTCTTCGCGGGTTCAGTTTCGTTAAAAAATAATATTGTGTATATATATAAATTACGATTAAAGTGTAAATTTTGTATAAATACTTTATTTGAACTACTTGACAACTATTATTTTACGATTAAAGTTATATACTTCTAATATTGAACCAGCTTGCACAAAATTCTGAATTCGTCATTGATCGAGATCATAATCCGAGCAGAAAATTACAGGCAAAATCCAATTATGGACCATACAGAATCATGTAAAATTTGTCATATTCTCGTGACTTTTGTGCTTCAAATTCCAAAAACCTTACTTGTATAAGCTAAAAGTTGCTTCTGCTCAATGGTATTATGAACTTGTACTTATATCGATTTTGAAAATTTTCGCGTAGAGAGGCACATTCAGTATTCTAAAATGGTGAAAACGACATGGTTTGTGCTTTTTTCATCGGTCAATTATAATGGGTATTAATTAGCTAATGGTCCGTCAGAAAGCGTCATAACAAACGGCATAGACAGTACCGTTTTCGGATATTTTGAAAACATCTGAAAGTGGCGTCATGTCTGCCGTTTTAAGCCTTTGAAGAATGTGAGCACTCAATAACTGCCTCACATGAGTTGAGAGAGATTCTATGTGTGGATGTTTTTGTTTAAATATGGAAGTAGGGTTGGCAAATGGTGTACTCGGGCCAAATAGGTTGGGTAAAGATAGGTTAAACAATGAGTCATAATCCAATCCGTTCAATTTGATCCATATTTTAGAATTATGCTCATCTTGCATTAATAAAAATTTTTACCTTTTAAATAAATACTATTGATATTTTGAGAGTTAAAATATATTTTCTTAAATAACAAATTAATGTTTAAAATGTGTAAGTTAAAAAATATTTTGCGGGTGGGGGTCGGAGGAGTTGTAGTGGGTGGGTGGTACAGAAAAATAAAAAAACAGAAAATTAAAAATTAAAAATACAAAAAAAAGGTCAAATCTTTTTTAGGGGGTTTACGCGTGCGGTGGGGTGGGTGGTGCAGAAAAAAGAGAAAACAAAAAATAGAAAATTGAAAATACAAAAAAAGGTAAAAATAATAATTGGGGCAACTAAGTAAATTTCTAGTTAAGTTGAGTTGAGATCTCTTTGTTTTGGATGAGATTCATAGGTTGTATTTGGGCTACTTTATGAGTCAGAATGAGCTATAAAAAATAATAAGTTAATTTGGGTTCAACCCAAATAGACTCATGAGCTAAAATATTTGTAACACAATCCATTAATCTCTGGACATATTTGATGGGTTTGGGCTCAAATTGCCACCCCGTATGGAACAACCCTTACAACTCAGTGGGAGAAATTAAACGTACCTAAACTATCCTTTGTGAATAAATTTTACTATTTGATTAAGGTGTGCTTAATTAGTGAAAAGATAATAGTAGCCTACTTAATAATTGAACTAAAGATTCTTTTGTCAAAAGGAAAACGCATGATTCATGCCGTTTTCACCAATTCATGAACAAAGTTTCACACACACCCATTTATTGGATGTTCCCCAAAATGCACACCATGTACAGAAAAAATTACATTCATTTGATCGTTTGGTGCAAAAGAGAAAAAATAAAAACAGAAGAGAAATGCAAGGGTTTGCTTTCTTGTACCAAATATTAAAGGTCATTCCCGTGCACAAAGTATTATGCGTTCACGCAAAATTTGGAGAAGGGTTGCATCCCAAATATTGATGTAAATTAAGAGTCCACCAAATATTATAGAGAACCTGGTCCTCTATTCCTCTATCAGTTCCCACATAACACAACAGTAAGTAAATAACACAACGATATTTACGGGAATAATTCCCTGCTCACGAGATTAGAAATCACGACTTACACTAGTAGGATTTCAACTTCACTAACTGAGCAAAATTTAGATTATAACTTATTGTAATCTAGGCATTAAACTCTTAATCCTTCACCTACTCACAATAACTATATTACGACCTTTTTGTAATAACTCTATTAAAAAGCTGACCACTTGACTAACTCTAGTCAAAACAATCACAAAGATTATGGTTTAAAAGCTATCCTGCGAAATATTTTGGAAAATCTAAGTAGGAAATACAAGTGAATAACATGAACAAAGACACAACAATACTAAAGGACACACGATGTAATCAATGTTGGGATCCAGTCCTTTGTTCTTCAATGCCTTGAGAGAATGAAGGCGGTTGCACACTTGAGAGTAATCAATATTTAGGTTTTGTAAGTGTATGCAATCCCTTGCCCCGTGTTGATAATATATAAGTGAGGTCATCAAAGATGATGCAAGGGAGTGTCGTATACACATCATGCTTCAACAATGCTACTGTATTGTTGTGTGTGTAGTGCAACAACTTTAACAACTGTTAGAGTTGACTTGTACTATAACCGGTGGAACTGATTTCTATGTGTTCCTATGTTGTTTCCTTATATGATTTCATTGGGAATCAAACCAGACATTTGACTCGTTACTCTGAACGCCGAGGGACCAATAATATCAAGTTCCCTATCTAGTTCTGTCGTGAAATTTGTTAAATCATCAAAACAAAAGACACATAACTTATCAATTTTTCCCTTTTTGATGATGACAAATATAAAATTGATATTTCCCCTGAGAACCAGATCTCCACATTGTTCCCCCTGCAAGATAGCCATAAATAGCCATATTCGTCCTTGAAAACCTGTTTCCTCCCATTCAAATATCTTCCCCCCTTTTGGCCTAAAAAAAAATAGATAATTAAATGCAAAAAGAAGTCCAGCAAAGTTAACTCATGCCACTTGTGTGCACACTACATAGCTAAAAATAGAACACGAACACAAGAGTATAACATGCATTAATAGACGACGATGCTCATTAATTTTAGGGAAAGAAGAAACATTGTAGAAGCACCATAATTACAAACATACATAACTCAAACAGAACTAGAGTACTACAATCAAAAGAGATGGATAACAAAAAAAACATCACGATAGAACAAGAACCGTCAAATAAGTAGGATAAGGAACACTAGATGGGTAACTGAAAGACTTGGGAGCAAGGGCCTTGAGGAGACTATCAATGCGAGCATTAGAAGCCCTTTGACCGTTGATCAGCTACTCTTTCAGGTTCCCCACTTGGTTCCTCAACTCTGTATTTTCAGCTTTCAGATAAACAACCTCTTCTCCCTGAGCATTGCTGGAACCAAGTTCCTTGCTGGCCTGATTAAGCTTGGACTCATGAGTAGCATTTTGCGCCTTCAACCGCCTAATTTTCTCATTTGCAGCATTATGAGCATTGATAAGGTGAGAGATGGTGGAACTGCTGCCTATACACCCTTTCTTGTCCACACACCCACATTCCTCCAAAGTGATCATGGTGAACATTTGTTTGTGGGTTCCCACTGATGCTCTTCCCAAGGGGACCTCAAATTTTTCAAGTACTTTGGTGAGCAGGAACCCATATGAAATCCATGATTTTCATCCTTGAAGTCTACCACTTTCTTCATGTGCTCAATCAAAAATTCAGCAGATTGATCGGAGTGTAGGCATCCAGTGCCTCAAGAAGAACCAGGTATGCTATAGAGGCAATGGATCTCCTTTAAGCCCTTGGTAGTAAGACCTTCTTCACCAACTCAAATAATAGTTGGTATTTTGGAAGCACTACCTTCTTGTGCACTCGTTCCCCTTGTTGAACAACTTGAGGCTTGAGAATTATCTTCCTAAACTCTAGGGAGCAGGTTCCCTACATAGTTGAGAGCCCTTCAGTAGGCACCCCAAGAATCTCCCTATGCACCACCTCATCCATCACGAAATCTATCCCATTAATCTTTAAAGAGATTGTGTCACCCTCCACTATAAACAAGTCGGCATAGAAACTACGAACCTCTTCCTCATACACTTATGGACTTCTGGAAGTCGCAAATTTCTACCAACTGCCTCATTCTAGACCGATCAAGAATATATGTGTCAAAAGCTCTTGCCCACAGAACTTTTTGCTTTTTTAAATTAGCTTTCCTTTCAATCTCAGATAATTCTACTCTTGCCTTCTTTGAGGAACCAGGTTCCTCACTACTACTTGGCCTCTTTGTGAGAGGCTTCTTCTTCTCAACAGTTTTCTCCTTCTCAACTCCTTCTTCACCACCGACTTCAGCATCCTTTACAAATATAACCTTCTTTTCTTTCACAGCAACTGCCTTCTAAGATGTTTTCTTTACAAAAGGAGCGGGTTCCTGAGCCGTCTCCTCATCCTCAACTTCTACAACATCAGCCAGAGGCACAAACTCCTCATTAATAAGTCTACTCTTCACTAGCCTTCTCCTTTTCTTTTTATCCTTGTTTGCCTTTAATGCATTATCAAAAGCAACCCTTTTTTGCTGCCTAGTAGTGGGTCGTTTAGGAACAGACTCGTTTTTGGTTGTCCCACCACTCCTAGAAGCAAAAAATTAGGCTACAGATAGATTGTCTAAATCCTCCTCACTGTCACTAGAATCACCATCTGACATAGACTTTATCTCAAGGTACCCAATCTCTAAAGGGGTTGCATCAAGGTGAGGAGAAGAGGTAGGGTCAGTATTTCCTAGGGTCTTTCTAGTAGAGCTTGGAGTTTCATCCCAAGTAGGAGCAAAGAACTCCTCCTGGGCAGAGGGACCAGATCCCTCAGTAGGCTTCCCCGTAGTATTGACCGGTGTCTGGTCACTTTGAGGCACCTGGTCCTCATTTCATCGTTCTTCCCCCTGAGTCCCAGTAGTCACATCACTAGACAAAGAATCCCAACTAAACTTCCCTCAACAACAACAGTCAAAGAATTTACATCTTTCTCACCCTCAGTATCCAACAATAAAAGAGGTTGGAGCATTACCTGATGTTGACAAAATATTCAGATCAATCCCCTAAGCAAGTGAAGTTTTAGAACAACCAGATGCAGGCACACCCTCTTCCCATTTCAGTCACAAGCCATTCCTCAACCCGCTGACTAGATACTTCTACTCCATCACCCCCTTATACTATTTCTTTAGTGTTTGCAGAAAGTGAGAAGTGGACGTAGGTCCTTCTAATTCTACTTTTTCTGTGGTAGCAGACGTGAGAAGGAGAGAAAATAATTTTTTTGGGCTTTTGGCTTTTTCTAGTGCGATGGAAACCAGAACCAGACACTGTAGGGAAGGAGACTGTGGATGGTGGTTGGTCAAAAATTAGGGCGTCAGTAGGTGAAGGTTGGGGCTCTGATATGGATGGTTTTGCTTCATGAGATGGAGACACAACAGGGATGTCGTTAGTGGCTTTTGGAGACACAGATGGTGGTAAAGACATGGTAGATTTTTAGAGAAAAAAGACATTAAAAAAAGGGTTTTGGAGAAGGGGGTGTTTGATGTTGACAGTTGAGAGAGAGAGACTAACTTTTTGGGTATTTAGAGGAAAGGAGGGACTGGTCACAATTAAGTGTGATTTAATGAAATGGGTAGACGGTCGGTCGTAACGGGTGTGTCATTTGGTTTTAAGAGGTATGGGAAGAGGTGAAGGCAATTAATGACGTGGCACACAAGCAGTTCAGAATGCATATGAGTGTAAGAGGAACTACTAACTAGAGTTATGAGAACTAGATTCCCTGATAGATTTTGAAAATATGAGAATCATCCTTCCAAAAGTTTGCAATGTCATTAACTACTTGTCTGTCCTTTAGTTATCATGCGTATTTACCTCCAAAGGTATATAATTGAGTTAGAAGTTGCCAGAAAGCATTTTGTAGCAATTAACCTTAACATCCTTTCATAGCCAAACATCAAGGAACCAGGTGCTTAGTTCAGCTTAATCAAGCCCAACTCCGGACGATTTCTTTCAAAATGATATCTACTTAGTGCTTTGGTGATGATATCTTCTACCTCGTCCTTTGTTTTTCAAAACTTCATACAGATGAGTCCTTTTTCAACATTGTCCCTTAGGAAATGATGTCGCACATTAATGTGCTTTGTCCTCTTATGCTGAACCGAGTTCTCTGCAATATTAAGAGCATTTGTATTGTCACACAAGAGTGACAACAATCAGAGGATACACCAAGGTCTTCTAGTTTTTTCTTGATCCACAGCAGTTGGGCACAACAGAAAGCATCTGCCACATATTCAGCTTCTGCAATATAGGGGGCCACATGGCTTTGTTTCTTTGTACCCCGTGTAATCAAGCATGATCCCAGAAAATGTGCCATCCCAGATGTACTTTTTTTATCCACCAGATAACCAGCATAATCAACATCAGTATACCCAATTAAGTCAAAATTATCTCCTGGGGGATAATAGAGGATCATGTCATGCGTTCGTTTGAGATACTTCAGAATTCTTTTGGCAGCTTTCAAATGAGATTCTTTAGTACTTGATTGGAATCTAGCACATAACCCAACACTGAACACAATATCAAGTCTGCTGGTTGTCAGGTACAAAAGTGATCCAACGATACCCCGATATATAGTTTTATTTACAGGGGAACCAAGTTCGTCCATGTCTAGACGAGTGGCAGTAGCAATGGGAGTATCAATGGTTTTTGAGCTTTCCATCTCAAATATTTTTAAAAGCTTCTTAATATACTTCTACTGACTTATCTTAGTTCCCTTAGAGATTTGCTTTACTTGTAGCCCAAGAAAGAAGTTCAGTTCCTCCATCAGGCTCATCTCAAACGCGCTTCCCATAAGCTTTGCAAACTCTCACACATGGAATTTGTTGTTGCATAAAAAACTATGTCATTAACATATACTTGCACAATCAGCAAGTTCCTTCCTCGTTTCTTCAGAAGCAGAGTATTGTCAATTTTCCCTCTAGTGAAGCTATTCTCTCGAAGGAACTTGGACAATCTTTCATACCATTCACGAGGGGCCTACTTCAATCCATATAAAGCCTAGTCAAGCTTGAAGACATGTTCAAGGTGTTCATGGCATTCAAAACCTGGTGGTTGTTTGACAAAAACTTCCTCCTTCAAATATCCATTTAGAAATGCACTCTTAATATCCATTTGGAATAATTTGAATTCCATATGAGATGCAAAAGCAATAAGAATTCTGATGGCTTCCATTCTTGCAACTGGAGCAAAAAATTTCATCATAATCAATTCCTTCTTCTTAATTATAGCCTTGGACCACCAACCTGGATTTATTTCTTGTAGTATTGCCAAACTTATCAAGCTTATTTCTGAACACCCATATGGTTTCAATAATTATTCTATCTGAAGGCCGAGGAACCAGGTGCCACACTTTGTTCCTTTCAAATTGATGAAGCTCCTATTCCATAACAACAATTCGGTCAACATCTTTCAATGCTTTCTTGATGTTTTTTTGGCTCAATTTGAGACAAGAAGTCTGAGAAGGCAAACATGTTTCTTGCCTTGGATCTAGTCTGAATACTAGAGTACAAATGAGTGATTATATTTTGAAGAGGATGTGCGCTCTTGTGTTTCCAGTTAGACACCTGGGTTTCAGGTTGAGGGACTGGGTTCCTCCATGTGTGAACCATCATGGACATCGATGAAAGTGTGAATGCCACTTCTTTGCTATGCATTAGGAGTGCCTAATACAATATCAACAACTCTATTGTCAGCTTCAGTTGTTGTGATAGAGGAACCAGGTTCCTCCAAATCACCTAAAGGTTCAACTGCATCTTATTCACAGGTCTCCTTCAATTTACTCATTAGATCTGCCTCCCCATTTGCCTATATCAATAATATCTCTATGGACCTTTGTATAATCTCCATCTTGATCATCCTTATCATGTGAATCTTTCCCACTTGAGTGGCGACATTCATCAAAGATCACGTGTACACTTTACTCTATATAATGAGCCCTTTTGTTGTAGACCTTATATGCTTAAGCAGGGACTTGATCATGCACCTGTTAATCAAATAACAAGCAGTTTTCACTACTTCAACCGAAAAACTCTTTGGCACATCACTGTTAATCAACACCGTCCTTGCCATATCTTCAAAAGTCCTATTTTTTCCTCCACAACAAGATTTTTTTGGGATGTTTTGGGAGCATACAAATTAATAATAATACCATTTTCAACACAGAATTCATCAAAATTGGTATTGTCAAACTTGGTTCCATGATCATATCTAATACTCACAATAATATAGCCCATCTTCAATTAAATCTGCTTCACATAAGTACCAAAGACTGGAAATATTTCATCCTTAGTCCTGAGAAATAAAGTCCATGTGAATCTGGAATGGTCATCAACAATAACGAAGATGTACTTCTTTCCTCCTCTGCTAGGCATCCTCATAGGTCCACACAGATTCATATGAAGAAGATCCAATGGCCTTGAGGTGCTCACTTCCTTCTTTGGTTTGAATGAGGACCTGACTTGCTTCCCTTTCACACATGCATCACACACTTTGTGATATTTAAACGACGACTTTGGAAATCCATGAGTCAGGACCTTATTGATCAGTTTGTTCAACATAGAAAAGTTTGCATGCCCCAATCTTCTATGCCAGAGTTCAGCTTCATCATCAATGGCACTCAGTCATGTAAGATCACCACCATTCAGAGAATCAAAGTCTGCAACATAAATATTTTTGAACCTTTTTGCAATCAGAACCACTTAACTAGTTATAAGATTGGTGACAATGCTAGACTTTGACAAGAACTCCACTTTATTTCCTTTGTCGCAGATTTGAGAGACACTTAGCAGGCTATATTTCAACCCGTTAACATAATATATATTTTCAATTGAGTGAGAGTATTTTCCCAATCTTTCCAACTCCCAGAATATATTCTTTTTTTTATTTTCAAAGGACACACTCAGACCTTGCAGTGCTTTGAGTGAAAGGAAATCATCCATTCTTCCAGTCATGTGTTTAGAAAAACCACCATCCATGTACTATTTTTGATTGCTTCCCTTCACTTCTATCTCTCTGATTTTCTCAGTTAAAGCATTTTTATCATTAATGAGATTATGATAAGCATCAATTAAAATATTAGCTAAAGATACCAGCTTCTTTTGGGAATAAGACGTCAAATTTCTTTGAACGTCTAGAAAGTTTACCTCATCGTCGTCATTTTCTTCATCCCCATCAGATTGTGCCATCAATACAAATATAGAGTCATATTATGAAGCTTTACTTACAACAACCATCATGGAGGTGTCTCCCTATTCATCATCACCCTCAGATTCACTAGAGGAATCTCCCCAGGCAGCCATAGCTTGCTTCAAAATATTATCAGCGGCATCTCTTCTCTTGAACTTCCTATTGGGGACTAGGTTCATCTTACTGTCTTGTTTGCATTGTGTTTTTTTCTCCCAAACGCACACACAAGTATACGTGGTCGACAAGTAATATAGGATTGTAAGTCTAGATATCGTACCCACAGGGACTTGTGATTAATTATCAACTAAATTAAACTAAGAAAATTAATCTACTCAAGCGATTTTTTAAAGTGTGATTAATTAACTACAACTAATCTTGAGTAGAAAACAAAGAGATTAAAGGAACAAGTTGGCGGAATTAGACACGAATTCAATGAGCGACGATATTCTAGAGATATGGGTTAGCAAACAATCCCGTTAAGTTTTTCACTTAAATGGTGTAATTAATTTATCTGGTTTATTGGTTGATAGGGTTAATATTGATCGTAGCCTTCTCCCGAAGTACTACTCACCTATTCAAGCAAATCTAACGCTTATATTCTGATGGAATTAGAATTGACAAGAACGCATTAATAATTCCTGTATAGTAACCAAGCAAGATGATTAGGTATATTCCTATCCTAACAGCAAAACCGACCCGCACTTAGAGTTAAGATCTTGCTCTACTCAATCTTATTTTCAATCTAAAATTCCCTCTCCCAAGTTCAATCATAGATTCGTAGATAGTATTCAATTGGTGATCAAGCGATCAAATAATTAAGCGCAAGATTGAATAAATAAACCAATATCATAAAATTATAAGAACAATTCAAGCTTCAAATTACAACGTTCATGTAGCACCCGAAACTCTAGAACTAATAAACTATGAAATTAAAGGAAAAGAAGAGAAGAAAAATTAGTTAGAAGCTTCCTTCAAGCGTGATGTGTGTTCCTTTACGTGAATTCTCCTTCAAAGTATGTTCGATCCCCTCCAAAATAGGTCTAGAACTCCTTTTATACGAGTAAGAAGGGGGAGGGAGGTCTTGGGCCGAAATAACCTTGTCCCTGACAAGGTTATAAAATTCCCTTTTGTTGTCTCCACTTGGTGGGCAAAACCCAAAGGGTGTCCCTTTTTATATTCTTTTAATTTTCTTTCTTTTTCTTCCGTATTTTATTTAATTTTGCTCCAAATCTTTTTATCTTCACACTACTTTATTCCTACAAAGTTAAAATATAATATTAAGAACAAAGTAATATAATTAACACTCAAAATACGATTAAAAGTACTAGAATGTGAGGCAACTATAATTAAATATATGCATTTTTGGCCTAATATCACAACCCCACACTTAAAATATTGCTCTTCCTCGAGTAAGCATTAAAACCACTCTCAATAAATCAAGTCTAGAAAACACCGCCACTTCGGTAGATATCAATAATTAGGCCCAATAGCAACTCAAATCGTTATATATACACTTCCTCATCATCGTGAAAAATATACAAGTCATAACAAACAACAAACTTCTAACCTCCTAACCTCAGAGAGGGACTCTAACTCACCAAATTTAAGCTCGTTCACCTACTCTATCAAATAAAGCTAATAATATCACCTATCTATCATGAAACCAGTACCCTCACAAGAATAGATAGTTCATTCACTCAAATCAAAGAATGAATATAATTTAAGGAATTAGCATAAAAAACAACTCTCTTACTCAAAAAGAATTCACATGTATTCATAAAGAACCATAGGTTTTCCCATTATGTACATATCTACTAATTAAGTGTGCTCGAATAGAATCAAATAGGACTTTACCGGGTTGTAATGTTGGCTAGGGGACGGGTAGGAGAACTATATAATAGTGACTTAACTTCCCTAAGCACTTTGCACTTTTTGACTTCATCACCTATTATTTTCATCTCTTCATTTTATTTTTCATCCCTCTCTTCATCAATTGTTTCACAAGTATTTCCCTCATATCAAGACCTTTCATTTTTTTTCAAAGAAATTTTTTTTTTCATTCTCTTGTTTTTGTTTTCATGTCATATTATTTTCAAGAGGACCTTTTCATTACTTTTCAGCTATGGTTGGCCACTATTTTTCACTTAATTATCCTTTTTTTTCAAATTTATCAATTAATATCACAGTCTAAGAAACATGTCTCAAGGAAGCAGGGTGAAAAAACTAGGGATTCAACAAACATATTAAGGAAAAAATACGGCTTCCAAACAAAAGGCTACAGGCTCAAAGGGCTACCTAGTGGTACATATTTGAAAAGGCTAAAATTCACAAGACATATCAAAGAAATCCTATTATCATCTTCTAAACAAATCAACACTTTTATTCCGCTTCAATAACATGCAGGGAAAGTTCTAGACTAAGATGCAAAACATGGAATATATGTAAGAAATCCTCACCCCACATGACACAAGTATCAATTAAAATGGATCAATTCTACTCTAAGACAGACAGTGTAACGACCCGGCCTGTCGTTTTGAACTCTAGCGCATCGTTTAGCAGTTTGAAGTCGTGAGCAGCTCTATTTCAGGTGTTATGACTTGTAGGTGTGGCCGGAATAGAATTTCGAGAAGTTTAGAGTTGATTTGGAAAGAAAATTCTCATTTCAGAAGCCTTAAGTTGGAAGAATCAACTAAGATTGGAATTTTGAGTAAACAACTTCCGAATCAGGATTTGAAGGTTCCTGCAGGTTCGTATGATGATTTCGGACTTGGGCGTATGTCCGGATCGGGTTTTGGATAACCCGGGAGCGTTTCGGCCTATATTATGGAAGATAG
>ML405069.1:37064-51986 GCA_005239525.1 Nicotiana knightiana
GTACGCACGAGGTGACGGGAGTCCGTGCGTAGCTACTATTATGCCATGTCCGGGTAGCCTAGGACACACTAGCATGCCTTACCTGTTGTACATGTGGTCTTGTCTGTGATATTAGACTGCTAATATAATCGAAATTGTAATTTACTGACTAAGGAATTAGAGTTTATTTTCTAAATCATCTAAAAAGAGAACTTATTTCCTTCGCGGGCAATTGTACTTCCGAATAGGGTTGTGTTATTAAACGTTATCTAAACTCGGCAAGTGAATTTCGAAAAAGGGATTTAAATACTATTTTTGATTTTTCAAAAGAGAAATTGGTCATTTACTCGAGTATTTGTGTTTCCGACGTATTCGGGGTGGATAGTTGATTGTGCATGTCTGCATGTGACCGTTTTGCAATTTATATTCCGCGAGCGGAGTGTTATTTCCCCTACTCTCATGGGAGCGGGTCGTACGCCACAGCAGATTTAAAATGCACTTTTGGTACGGGTCGTTCGATCCTCGGCAGTGCATAGACATGATTAATATATTGAGAGGTGCACTAATGGGACGGGCCGTTCGATCCTCGGCCGTGCACAAAGAGGATTATTATATTGAGAGATGCAATTTTTGTACGGGCCATTCGATCCTCGGCAGTGCATAGATATGAGTATTTTATTGAGAGATGCACTTCTGGTACGGGCCGTTCGATCCTCGGCAGTGCACAAAGTTGTTTATTATGACGGCTCAGGCCGGTTGTCCTTATCCCGTATGCGCATGCTAAATTGTTAAATATTTNACACAAGTATCAATTAAAATGGATCAATTCTACTCTAAGACAGACAGTGTAACGACCCGGCCTGTCGTTTTGAACTCTAGCGCATCGTTTAGCAGTTTGAAGTCGTGAGCAGCTCTATTTCAGGTGTTATGACTTGTAGGTGTGGCCGGAATAGAATTTCGAGAAGTTTAGAGTTGATTTGGAAAGAAAATTCTCATTTCAGAAGCCTTAAGTTGGAAGAATCAACTAAGATTGGAATTTTGAGTAAACAACTTCCGAATCAGGATTTGAAGGTTCCTGCAGGTTCGTATGATGATTTCGGACTTGGGCGTATGTCCGGATCGGGTTTTGGATAACCTGGAAGCGTTTCGGCGTATATTGTGGAAGTCGGCATTTTTGAAGAATTTCATAAATTTGGGCTTGAAGTGCATTTCAGAGTTATTGATGTCCGTTTGGGATTCCAAGTCTGGGAATAGCTTTGTATGATGATTCTGGAGTTCGGAGCGCGATCGGAAGTCAATTTGGATGTTCGTAGGTCATTTTGAAGTCATTTGGCTAAAGATAGAAATTGGAAGGTTTTTGAGAAATCCGACTGGAAGTTGGAGCGGGTCGGAATGCGATTCTGGAAGTTGGAGCGGGTCCGTAATGTCGAATATGACTTGTGTGCAAAAATTGAGGTCAATCGGGCGTGATTTGATAGGTTTCGGCATCGGATGTAGAAGTTGGAAATTTCTAAGTTCATAAAGTTGGTATTTGAGTGTGATTCGTGGTTTTGACGTTGTTTGATGTGATTTGAGGCCTCGATCAAGTCCGCATTATATTTTGGAACAGGTTGGTATAATTGGACGGGGTCCCGGAGGCCTCGGGTGGATTCCGGGTGGTTAACGGATCAAGTTGAGAGTTTGAAGAAGGCTGGAATTGTTGTCATCTGGTGTGATCCTCACCTGCGAGGTTTTGCCGCAGGTGCGAAGCCGTAGGTGTGGCTAAGGGCACCACATGTGCGATTTTGGGCTGGAGCCAAGGAGGCTGCAGGTGCGGGAGATTTGGGCGACCTGCGGAAGCGTAGGTGCGATAAGAGGACCGCAGGTGCGGACATCGGCCTGGGCAGAATGTTTTAAAACACGGATTCTTGGTTCATTTTCTTCATTTCTTCTTGGGCTTGGGCGATTTTGGGAGGCTTCAAAGAGAGGATTCCTTCATGCAATGTCAAGGTAAGTAACTCCTTCATGCTTCTAAGTTAAATACAAGATTATATGCATGGATTAGGCATGGAAATTGATAGGAATTTGGAAAATTATTGAAGAAACCTAGAAAATGTAAATTTGGAATTTAGCCACGAATTGAGCATGAATATATGAGTAAATGGTATATTTGATTTAGTAAGGCTATGGGTAGAATATATCTTCGAGAATTTTGGATTTTCGGGCATGTGGGCCCGAGGGCATTTTGGTCATTTCTCTGAGCGGGGTTGAAAAAGTATATAATTTGAATTTGTTGTGAGTATTAGGATGAATTTTCATTTCTTTGCCATTATGTGGTAGTTTCGGAGCGTTGTGCATCCGTTGGAGTCGTTGGAAGGGCTTGGAAGCTGGTATTGAAATTTCGGAGCGAGGTAAATCTCCTTTCTAACTTGGTGAGGGGGAATTGTCCCCCTAGGTAAACTAATTAAGTATGTGTTACTATCTACGGGGGCTATGTACGCACGAGGTGACGGGAGTCCGTGCGTAGCTACTATTATGCCATGTCCGGGTAGCCTAGGACACACTAGCATGCCTTACCTGTTGTACATGTGGTCTTGTCTGTGATATTAGACTGCTAATATAATCGAAATTGTAATTTACTGACTAAGGAATTAGAGTTTATTTTCTAAATCATCTAAAAAGAGAACTTATTTCCTTCGCGGGCAATTGTACTTCCGAATAGGGTTGTGTTATTAAACGTTATCTAAACTCGGCAAGTGAATTTCGAAAAAGGGATTTAAATACTATTTTTGATTTTTCAAAAGAGAAATTGGTCATTTACTCGAGTATTTGTGTTTCCGACGTATTCGGGGTGGATAGTTGATTGTGCATGTCTGCATGTGACCGTTTTGCAATTTATATTCCGCGAGCGGAGTGTTATTTCCCCTACTCTCATGGGAGCGGGTCGTACGCCACAGCAGATTTAAAATGCACTTTTGGTACGGGTCGTTCGATCCTCGGCAGTGCATAGACATGATTAATATATTGAGAGGTGCACTAATGGGACGGGCCGTTCGATCCTCGGCCGTGCACAAAGAGGATTATTATATTGAGAGATGCAATTTTTGTACGGGCCATTCGATCCTCGGCAGTGCATAGATATGAGTATTTTATTGAGAGATGCACTTCTGGTACGGGCCGTTCGATCCTCGGCAGTGCACAAAGTTGTTTATTATGACGGCTCAGGCCGGTTGTCCTTATCCCGTATGCGCATGCTAAATTGTTAAATATTTTTCATGATTTTTGAAGTGATCAGATATTTGGGGGAAAATAAAGAAGAAATTGTGGATTTATGATATATGGGGGAAAACAAGGAGGAAATTATTTATTTAAGATATTTTGAAAAATAATGAGAAAGTGGTAACTGGTTGTTTATTTCCAGTATTTAAGCTATCCATGTCAGAGCACAGCAGGTGTGTTCCAGCAAAGAATACCGTGCTTCATAAGGTGTGAACTTCTTACTCAGATAGTATATAGCCTGCTCTTTTCTTCCTATCTCATCGTGTTGTCCCAAGACACAACCGAAAGCCTCATTAGTAGCGAAAAATAGAGTACCAAAGGTCTCCCAGGTTCCGGCGGGACCAGGACTGGTGGTGTGGATAAATATTCCTTGATTTTGTCAAAAGCTTTCTGACATTCTTCAGTCCAACTTGTTGCGGCATCCTTATTCAACATTTTAAAAATTGGCTCACAGATCACAGTTGACTGCGCTACGAAACGGCTGATGTAGTTGAGACTCCCTAAGAAGCTCATCAGGTCTTTCTTGTTCTTTGGAGGTGGAGAATCTTGGATAGCCTTGACCTTTGACCGGTCTAACTCAATTCATCGGCGGCTGACGATGAATCCTAACAACTTTTCAGCAGGGACCCTAAAAGAACATTTTGCGGGGTTCAGTTTCAAATTATACCTTCCAAGCCTATCAAAGAACCTCATCAGGTATGATATGTGATATGTACCCTTCTTGGATTTGATGATGATCTCATCCACGTATACTTCTATCTCCTTTTGTATCATGTCGTGGAAAATGGTTGTCATGGCTCTCATATAAGTGGCTCCAGCATTCTTCAGGCCAACCAACATCATTTTGTAGCAGTATACTCCCCATGGCATAATAAAGGTTGTCTTCTCAGCATATTCTTCATCCATCCAGATCTGAAGATATCCCGCGAAGCAGTTCACAAAAGATTGGTGTTCATGCCTGGCATAGCTGTCGATCAGTATGTGTATGTTGGGCAACAGGATATCATCTTTGGGACTTGCCCTGTTTAAATCTCGATAGTCGACACATACCCTTACTTTCCCATCCTTCTTCGGAACTGGCACAATATTAGCCAACTAGGTTGGATATTCAACCACTCTGAGAACCTTAGTTTTGATCTGCTTGGTGACCTCCTCTTTAATTTTCAGACTCATATCGGGCTTGAACTTTCTGAGCTTCTACTTTAGATGTGCTCAAACCAGTCATATCATCATAAGACCATGCGAAAATATCTTCATATTCCTTCAGGAAACAGATGTACTCTTTTTTCTCTGACGGTGACATGTGAATGCTTATACGAGTTTCTTTGACTATTTCGGAATCTCCCAAATTGACTATCTCGGTCTCATCCAAATTGGACTTAGGCTTGTTCTCAAAATTTTTTACTTCTCTGACAATTTCCTCAGGTATTATATCTTCTTCTTCTATTTCCTCTTAATCACTATCCTTATGTTGCGTTGTCTCATTACATGTCACAATTGTAGGTTCATCAGGATAAGAAATAATAACGTTGTAGAGAGAAAATGTAAAGGATAATAATAGATACTAAAACAACAAACCATTGATAAATATTAAAACGTCAAACAAATGCAGTTTAATGATCCGAACAATTATTTCAAAACAAAACCGTTAAAATAAAATACTGAAGAATGTCTTAAATGCCCATAAAATTGTTTTCAAAATAAAGGATGCTAATGGCCAGGCTACCCAGGAACTCAGCGGGCCCTTGATGGTGTAGCAGTCCAATTTTTTAGAACAGCTCCCTTCTCCATTGTCTGGATGACAAGGCCTTCCTCCTCCTCCTCCTCCTCAACTATTGCACTGCAGTCCATGTCTTCATCTTCTAAGAGCAGATTCCTTATGCCAGCTAAAACTTCATCTTCTTCCGATCCCCACATCATGTCGGCTTGATGGAATGACCGGCTCAAATGTGGTACAGATAATAAGGACCACGCCATGGCGGAGACCAAAAGTTATACTCCTGCCAGGTGTACTTATATCCAAGCCCAAAGGTTGTGCCATGTCGCTTAGCTGTATTGGTTTAGTGATACCCTAGAGATTGTTACTGAGACCCTTTCCAGGTTCATACCATGTCCATGCCAATATGTTATCTATTCTGCTGCTCCACCTTTTATCTTTCTCCACTGCGTGGACACGCTCGATGCGATGGTATGTTTCACTACCCAACTTCCTTCTATTCTCAACAACCAGAACAGTTTGATTGATGTAAATAGGATTATTTCCGTCCCCATGACGATGACTTCCTGATGATTCCATTCGAACTTCATGGCCTGGTGTAGAGTATAGGCTACGGCCCCAGCAACATGTATACAAGGTCGTCCCAATAACAGATTGTATGTGGAAGATATGTCTAACACTTGAAATTCAACATCAAACCAGGTCGGGCCCATCTGTAAATAAAGGTTGGTCTCCCCAATTGTAGCTCTTTGGGACCCATCGAATGCTTTCACGTTCATACTCCCTGCTCATATCTCATGCAAACCCTTACCCAAACTCTTCAAAGGTTAATGGAAAGATGTTGAGACTTGAACCCCCATCTATCAGGACCCTGGAAATGAATTTTTCCTTGCAATGCACTGTGATATGCAGTGCCCTATTGTGACTCAATCCTTCTGGCGGTAATTCGTCATCGTGAGAAGTGATCTTATGGCTTTCCAGTACCTGTCCTACCATATTGGCCATCTCCCCACTGGTAATGTTATTGGGTACATAGGCTTTGTTCAACACTTTCATCAACGCATTCCTATGCGCCTCGGAATTCTACAGCAGTGATAGAATGGATATTTGAGCAGGGGTTTTGTTCAGATGGTCAACCACAGAATATTCTCTCGCTTGCACCTTTCTCCAAAGATCGTCTGGGCCAATATCAATGACAGGCAGCTTAGAAGTGGTTTCTTTCCTTGTTCCTCTCAAATGTTCGGGCGTATAGACCCTACCAGTTCTGGTCATGCCTTGTGTTGCACTTGTTTCCTCCATTTTCGCTTTTCCTTTCCTTCTCGCTTCTGCAGCATAGTCCCAGGGTATAACATTAAACTTAAAGGACGCTGTGGGTGCTACCGACAAGGTGAAGGGTGTTGTCACTTCAACTTCAAACGGAGTCGGCGCGACTGAGGGTGTTGTCACTTCAACCTCAAATGGAGTTGGTGTGGCTATCTCGACCTCAATCGGTGTTTGAGTCTGTACCATGATGGGTGTGAGAGTGACTGGAGGTATTTTAGGCCCATCCCCTTCAAGAATGAGTCCAATTGACCCTTCCGGATCCCATTCTTCATCAGTTTCTATCACATTTACCCCCTCGCCCTATGATCTGGGAGAGGATTGTTACGGACATTAGGTGCAGCCTCTTTTGCTTGTATAACTTTGGTGTCAATCAACGTTTGGATCTTATCCTTCAAAGTGCGACATTCATCAATAGTATGACCCTTCATGCATGAGTGGTAGGTACATGTCTTGTTTGGATTAATCCACTAGGAGGAATTTTCCATAGCAACAGCAGGAATGGGAGTGACATAACTGGAAGCCTTCAGTCTCTCGTACAATTGGTCGATGGGTTCAGCAATTGGAGTGTATTGTCTGGGCGGTCTGCGGTCGAAATTTGGTCTAGGTTTTTGGTAGTTTTGGAGGGCTGGTGGCGAGTGGTACTGTGATGGATAGGTGTTATAAGTATGGTAGGTAGCAGGTTGTTGGTACTTGGGTGATGAAGGCTGATATGTGGGTGGGGGTGTTTGGTATGTGAGAGGAGAATTTGGACCTTGGGCCACCATCACTTCCCCTACTTCCTTCTTCTTGGAGATACCTCCTGACTGTAAGGCTTTGTTTGTGGCTTAGAGCGCTTTGAAATTAGTCACCTTCCGCTTTTAATACCTTCTTCTATTCTTTCCCCCAATTTGATGATGTCAGAAAATTTATGGTTTTTAATAACCATTAGTCTCTCGTAGTACTGTTGATTCAAAGATAAATAGGAATAAAATGGGGGGGTCCTAAGGTTTTTAGCCTAAAGGATCACCCCGTGCAACATAAATAATACTTCGTAATTCCCTCAAGATGGGTGTTACTAGTATTATTCAGTGGGCACAAACTGTCATCTCCTGCTACCTGATTACTATCTTTAAGTCATTACCTAAAAGCGCACTAGTTGATTCTAAATCGTGCCTTATGCGTGCATTACCCGTCCCATACATATGGTCCATGAGACATTGGACCTCTACTTTTGGTGGTTCTAGACTTGACTTAGGCTACTCAGAAAATGTCAAAACTAAGCGAAAATTCAAAACAAATAGGAGTGCAATTAAATACAGTTAAAGGCTCAAGTTAGCCTCCACAATTAGACAACAAATGCACGCAAACAGATTTCTACGTGAGGCATCAGGCAGTTTCATAATTGAGGGAGATTGAAATCTTTAACCTCTATAGACATGTTATCTATATGATCTGATTCAGATGTGCAGGTCATTTTTAGACTGATGATTCCAAAATTACCAGTTTGTGAGTACTTGATGCTGCTAAGTTGCTTATTACAGATTACAAGTTAATAAAACCTATAAGCATGATCTCTAAGTGATTTACACAGTAAGGAACAGTAATTATCGAAAATGCTCAGACTTACTCATGCTTTCTAATAGTGGCGTGGCTAAACAATAAACATCGTCTGAAGAATCCAATATCAGTATTTTAGAGCGAGTAGTAATATTTTATAGGCATGATTTCTAAAGATTGTCGATTTGAACTGATTTTTATACATATAGCTCCTATAGGCAGGCTTTCTAGATGGAAAATATGATGCAATAGCGAATTAAATAGTTAAAATCCTATAGGCATGGTATCTAATGAACATGGTGCAGATTAAAGAGCAGTTATTAGCATTTATTTCCTATAGGCATGCTATGTAGCGACATGTAGCAGTAGACATGAGAATAGATAAATCATTGATGCTTCGATAGTATACCAGTTACGTGAGTGTGTGATTCCCCTAATGATATGATCTCTAATAGTGCACAAAGAGACTTAAATGACACATATAGCAGGTAGGATAGCAAACAGATCACATAAATCCTTTAGACATTCTTTCTACCATTTTCATGCAAGTATTAGGATATACTCATTTCTCAATTTCACTAACACCCCAATCGTTATTACAGAATTATTACAGACCCAATATGCATGTGATTACAAAAGTGGTACAAGTAATAACAGTAGGCCCAAGACAGGCCCAAAGATATACTCAGCATTATCAGGCCTTCAACCAAACTCTTTCTCCACCAATTAGCACACCCGGATTTCAACAAGGACTACATCCATCAATATAGCCCACAAAACCATAGGAGAACTCAAATCAAACCAAATAGCCATAGGTTGACCATATGATCCAGGAACCAATCACTCAAACAAATCAATTTGTACATTCAATAGACAGAAGGGGCACAGAACTGAGTGATAAAGATAACTCAGGTCTTAGTGGCAAAGAGAGTGGCCAAGAACCTCAAGCCCTAGTGTGCCAGAGTTCACAAGGGTCTCAAATGGACCCCGAGCAGTGCTCACACTAGGGAGGTCAATAGAGAAAGCCTTAGTCAGCCGGCCAAGAGTTATAGGTTCAGAATAGTGTAAGTGACCAATGAGGGTGAAAAATAGTGATCAAATGGTAGAGTTTGGAGAGATGCATTTGCATTTTAGAAACAGAAAATTGTAGAGGTGATTACACAATGAACATACCAGCAAAGAGGATAAACAAAACTCAAAAGACAGGTTGATATCACAAGTTCACATTTAGCATATTGGGGCAGAGAACATTTTGTAGGAAGCAGGGGGGATTATGACTTCTGGGATTATAAAGCTAATATACAAAGGTGCATTATGCCAAACAAGATAAAAATAGAGCACTAACTTAACAGATTCAAAGCCTAAGGGTCCAAATTATGCCGAACACCAGAAATTAAACAAACCAGCTCACATCAACAAGGCAAAACAGAATCAAATGTCACGAGGGAAACTCAAGTTAAGAAGCTATTCTAAAAGGCCCCAACTAATCACTAGGGAATACAGAATTGGGCAAGCTAAAGACATACTGAGTGATAAAGATGATCATAAGAGCAAGTCATAGCTAGAGTAGAGGTCCTAACATATATTAGGGCACATTATAGATACCAGTCAATCACTATAGAGACCCAAGACAAATAGCCAATGTAAACATTCAAAGTACTAACACATTAGGCTAAACGAACTTAAAAGAGTCTAAATTATTCAAGTTAAGCATAAACATATCTCAGAGCTGGCAGCTTAGGTATAATCAAACGCTAAAGAGGTTCATATCACAAAACATATTCGATACTAGCAAGGTTGCATATAGAGATAGTCTAGAAATACATTAGGTTATGAAATTTTAGAGGAATGAATATGCAGATCATGAACACGGGAGAAATCATTACAAAGGCCAAATGACTCAATAGTTACTGATTGACAAATAGATAAACAGGAAAGAACAAGCTCCACAACACTCTGTACGTCAACAAAGAGTAGTATAACCCAAGACCTTAGTGCGTCAAAGTTCCCAAGGGCTTCAAAGGAACCTGGGATAGTGCTCGCACCAAGAAGAGTCGAAAAATAGAATTTCGGTGGCCTTGGCTTTCAGCAGACCAAGAGCCAAAGTATAGAGAATGACAAAATAACAAAGTGAAGGCCTTTAGTTTTAGTGAAACTTAACGATTAAAGGTCTGTCCAAAAGGGAAACGAGGGAGAGGTTTATATAGTGGTAAAATCAACACATAAGTAAGGAAATACAGTCAATCAAACATAAAAAAGGAAAGAATAACACACACAAATAAATTTGAATCGGATTAGGAGAAGAAACCCAGTAAACCTTAGTTTGACTAGGATCATAAATTGGCCAGAGATCTTGGTGAATTTGAGCCCCATGGCATTGCTATGAACGTATAAGGACGAAATATCGTTCAAATCTTGGAGAATAAGGCTGATTTCCTTTGGTTCAAAGACTGATACTTGCCAAAATTGGGCGAGTACTAAGTAACATCGTGTTTACACAAGTAATAACAGTATAATCCTGAAAAGATAAGTAAATCATAGTAAGAATCCATGGACGAGCTAGATTCAGAGAAGGCGTGGGGTGGCGGCTAGGGTTTGTGAGGTGGGGAGAAGGTTCGAGAAGATCTAGAGGCAACCGGTTTGGAAAATGGGTTAGGGTTTAGGGTTGTGAGGTTATAAGGAGAGGTAGAGAATTATTATGGGTCGTTGATCATTTGAGATCAACAGCCAAGATCGAAAAGGGAGTGGGCCGGTCGTTTAAAATGGGCCGCGACCGGGTTCATTAAAGGGTTGGCTGGTTCGGGCTCCTGAGAGAGGGAGATGATGTGGGCTTAGGTGTTGGGCCATCTTGGTCCGAAAATTAGCTTAAAACTTGGCCAGCCTTTAAAAAATTAAGAAATTAAGAAAAATTGGTTAATAAAATAGCTAAATAGGTATTAAAAATATTATTTAAGCAAATGAGTACTTTAAAACAATAGTTGAAGGGTGTAAACATGTAAAAAAGTTATTTTAACTCTAAATAAAATAATAAATGCAGTTATTTGCAAAGTGTAGGCTATTATTGTAAAATATGTAATTAGCATAAAAAATGCAAATGTAATTATAGAAAATGAAGTAAAATACTATAAACATACACGTGGGTGTAAATTAATAAATTTGAATGATTAAGTCATCACAAAATAATTTAAAGGATAATTAGTAGATATTTATATAATAAAAATATAAAAGAAATTAATTTTGAGCTTTAAAAATGATGGAAAATTATAGAAAAAGCTTGTATAGTTTTGTAAACTAAACAATGATGCAAATATGCTATTTTGAGAGTATATATATATGTATTCTAAAAATATGAGGAAAAAATTGGGTATCAACATTATATTTGCAAGTTTGTTTTCCATCTCAATAACTTGCAAATTAGGAATTTAAATTTGAATTCAAAAAATAGCATGTAAACTTGTATTTTTGGCACTTCTTGATTAGTTCATTTCTTCTCAATGGTGGTATTAGCACCTTGTTGTGCTTATTCCATAGGGAGTAGGAAGACCAAGAAAGATGTTGTCATATTTTTTAGTGCTATAATAAAATTACAAGGCATTGCTTTGAATATTTTTTTATAATATTTTTGTTGCTAAATTTAAATTCAAAAATTAATATGTAACATGTATGAAATTTATGACTATTTTTGAAAATTAGTCGTTGGTCCAACGACCATAATCTGAAAACTTGCAAATTAGGAGTTTAAATTTGAATTCAAACTTAATCATATAATAAAATTGCAAGGCATTGCTTTAGATGTTTTTTTAACATCTTTTGTCTCTAAGATGTATTTAATAAAAAAAATTAAAAAGAAAATTATAGTCGTTGGGCCCATTTAGCCCATTTGGACCGCGGAGCCGGTCTGTTTAGCTCAGACCATGAGCTAGTGGGCCCGGTCCCGGGCTGGTTCCTAACAAAGCACATTTAGCCCGGAACCAATTGAACCGTTTATTTTGGGACTGGAACGGTGTCACACCTCCTTTTTCTCGAGGGATATGGAATTTTTCCAATTAAAGTGACATTATTCGAAATGGACTTATTTATTTAATTTAGAGTCACCACTTGAGATAATTTTTATGGTGTCCCAAATTACCGATTTATTTTAAATCTCAAATCGAAAAAACTTGACTCTGTTTAGGCCATCTCCAACCTTGCACTATTTTTTGCACCAAATCTATATTTGGTGCAAAAAATAGTATTTTTTTGCTCCAACCTAACACTAAATCTTGCACCATTATAGAGTGTAAATCGTGTTGCACCAAATTTGGTGCAATACTATTCATCAACGCCAAATTTGGTTTAATATTATTTTATTTATTTTTATATTTTTTGACTTTAATTTATCATATATTATGTATATAATTAATTTTTATATTAAGATCTTTATAATTTTATATTTTATTTTTTTGATATATTAATTTTTGTATATATTATATTTATATAAAATTATAAGTTAATTTTATTATTATAATAATTGTATAATAATAATTATAACCATTATTTAAAAATGAAATATGCAAATGTAAGATATCTAATGTTGCTAAAATTGAAAAGTGAAAACTAAAATTTAAAAAAGAAAATTAACAATACATAAAATAAAAATATATTAACATTAAAAGTACATCAAAGGAGGATACATGAAAATTAAAATTATATTAAAAACATAAAACATAAGTTTAATAATCCGGGAGAATAGAGGCGAAAGTTGAATATTTATGTGATACTTAAATTAAATTTACTATGATGTAATAGTTATTTAATTATCTTTTATCAATGATTTCACTTTTAGTTGATTTATCCTTTAAAATAATTTTGTAATAAATGTATATAAGTGGCGAATGTGATGAATATAGAAAAAAGAAAGAATTTGTTTGAAGGAAATAAAAAATAAAATTTAAATAGAAGATAATAATATAATATAGAAGAGAGAGAAGAATATGAAAAGGAATATTCTTTTTTGGTGTAATATAGTGTAATGGTTGGAGCAAATTTGGTGTTGCGCCATTTTGGTGTGAAATTTGGTGTTAAGGTTGGAGATGGACTTAAAAGTCCACGAAAACCAGAAGACTGGGTAAGGAATTTTGTTAACCCGGAAAAAGGTGTTAGGCATTCCTGGGTTCTATGGTTTTAACATGGTCTCTTTTAATCATACCTGACTTAATTAAATTGTTTAATTACGCATTTTAAACCTATGTGAATTTAACCTTTTACCGCTTTTAATTATGACGTTTATGGATTTAATCTTGAAACGGATCATATGTGTGTAAATCCATTTTATTTAGGGCACTAAAATCATGTCACGCGTACGTGTATATAATTAATCGCACTTTATTAATTTAAGATTATTTTTGGCCAAAGTCGCGCAAACGCGTACCTTGATTTATTTAGGGAAAATCATAATCATGTCACACGAACATGTACATAATCACGATAATAAATTAAATGCGCGCCTAAAGCATTCTGCACATGTTCATTATTTTTCCTAAACTTTAAGATTGTTGTAAGGCTAAGAGTTTATGGAAATTTATTGGGAAGAGGTATAGATTTTTATTTTTTATTATTATCTCGACTTTGGGCTCAACTTGTATTCAACCCGAACCAAAATCCTTGTTACGACTTATCAGATTTAAAAGCCCAAAATTTCATTAACTTAAAATTACAAGACAGAATGGCTCTAATATGCCACAGTTTCTTTAACTTAAGGCTCCATTTTGTTAAGCTTTTATTAGATAACTAAAATAATTTTAAACTTAATACTATGCGTTGTTTCATGAAACAAGAAATCAAAATAATTGAAAGCTAGCAACAGAAGATCAACCAAGGAATAAAATGCTAACATAAACGTTTTGACAAAAATGAACTTCCTTTAAAACAATGACTTATTTACGTTAAAGCCCGACATGGATTTTCTCAAATTATATTAACCTAACAAAATAGGTGAGAAGCTAACGTTTAGTTACTTGAGGAACTAGTTCTAATCAAACAAACAGAAAACAAAACAAAAACAAAAGAAAAAAATAATGAAACATTTAAACAGATCTAAACTAAAACTGAAGCATTATATTTTAAAAGAGGTACATTAAAATAATGAATCTTCCATTGCTGGATTTCTAACCTTTTGCTGCATACAGAGAAGATAAGAGCTTCAGTTTCGAAAAAATGGAAATCAACGGCGACGTCTACCCGAACTCGCTGACCGGAGCATCGAACGAGAACTCAAGCAGCCCTCAAATGTCGACCTCTTCTAACTCGAACCAAAATGACGCGATAAAAGCGGACCTTGCTGGGTTTATGGTAGTGTTTCGTGAGCTGGTTTGCGGACTGTTTGGTTGCGATTTTTAGGTGTTTCGTGGTTGTTGATAGAGTTTGAAAGGTTGCTTCAATGGCTTCTGGTTTTAGGGTGTGTTTGGTATAACGGAAAATGTTTTTCGTGAAAATATTTTTTTGGAAAACAAATAGTAATTTTATTCATTTTGCGGTGTTTAATATGCACATTAAGGAAAATAACTTCTCAAGAGTATTCATAAATAATTTAGATACATTAAACATGAAGTCATAAACTTTCGAACCAACAACCTTCCGAACCCACAAATTTTATAAATTTCCGAACCGGTAACTTTCGAAACCGCAAAATTTCGAAACCGTAAACTTTCAAACGCATAAACCTCCGAACTCAGAACTTTGGAACTTGTAAAATTTCGAACATGTATACCGAAAGATGAAAAAACTAAAACTGAAAATATATATAAAAAAATAATTTCAGGGGAGGGGTGGGTTGGGGTCTGTCCGTAGAAAAACAAAAAAATAAAAATTTGAAATTACAAAAAAAAACTTTCTTTGTGTGGGGTGGGAGGTGGTGGGGAGGGGTAGTAGGGTGGGGGGAAGGGGCGGATGGTGTAAAAAAATGAAAAAATAGAAATTTTAAAATTACAAAAAAAAAAGTTTTAAAAAAAAGCCTTTTTGTGCGTGGGTTGGGGGGACACTGGGGGTGGAGGTGGGTGGTGCAGAAAAACGACAAAACAGAAATTTGAAATTATAAAAAAAAATTAAGGGGGGGGAGATAGTACGGTGGG
>ML405069.1:53122-64566 GCA_005239525.1 Nicotiana knightiana
GTTAGTTGGGTGGGTGGGGGGTGGGGGGTGGGGTGAGTTGGTGATGGTGTGGAATAGGTTGAGGAAGGTTAAAAAGGAGTTTTGAAAAATGTTTTCCCTTCTCTTGATAAGGAAAATATTTTTCTCTAATTGGAGGAAAATGAGTTCATAAGAAAAATATTTTCCAAAACATTTAAGTCAACCAAACATGGGAAAACTAGAAAATATTTTCCTTCATACCAAAAACACCCTTAATGGAGAAAATGATAATGTTTCGCAACTATTCTGCTGAAGTTAAGGTGGTGTACGGGTGACGGTCATGGCTAAATTAGAAGAAGAAGAAGAAGAAGAAGAAGAAGATGATGATGATGATGATGATGATGATGATGATGGGATAGAGGAGAAGGGACAAGCAGCGGTCCTAACCATGAGCTACATGGCCATGGAGGTGAAGTGGATCTAGCAGTGGTCTCTTCCTTAGCTGTTGTTGCGCCGCTTATGATCTAAGCTACTAGTGTTTCCCAAAATTATTTTTGTGCCCCTCTGTGAGTTGCCGCTTTTGTTTTCTTAGAGGAAGGAGTTGCGCAACGTTTTTTGGGTGATAGAGCTCTATGGATTCTCTTCTAGTGTCACTATCCAATTTCATATTAGGCCGTGATGGCGTTCAGCACCGTGACTAGACAAGCCGACAATGAATAACTTAATAACATTTTTATTTTTACTGATTTTCCGTATAGTGACTTTACTTAACTTAGATGATTTAATACGATACCGATTTAAATTAATAGGTGAAACTATTAGAGATAATCATCATCAGGCAGGTAGAACACAAAAGCCATAGGTCTACTAATACATGTCAAGAATCTAGTGTAACAAGTGTATGAGCAACTTAGTAGATTATGCAAAAGAATGTCAATCCTACTGTCTGAAAAGGATAAGACAGGAAACAAAATAAAAAGAAGACTCCGGGATGCTGATGGACAACTCAAAAGGGGTAGCTCACCGTGGAATCTCGAATCAAATCAAGGACGTGTGCCGGATGCGTATCCAGATGCACCTGCCTCAGATCCTGCACATTTAAGTGCAGAAGTGTAGAGTGTGTACATAAAATAATATGTACCCAGTAAATATTCAGTCTAACCTCGAAAAAGTTGTGACAAGGGGTCGACTCCGACATTTACTAGGGCCAACAATATGATAATATGAAATTTAAATTAAACAAGATATGTAGAAATAACAATAAAATTCGGAACATGAACTAACTAACCAATTATTCAACATATTTAAGAAACCAAATCACTTTCTCCATTTTTAAACAAATTATCTCTCAAACAATGGATTTATACCAAGTTATAAAAAGGAACTTTCAGTTCTAATATCATACACAATACCACCGAGGACGTTCGGCCCGATCCAACGTAAATATAAATTATGCACTGCCGAGTGTCGAACGACGTGAACCATAGATGCATCTATTAACCTGCCGAGGTGAACAACCTGCTCCCATGAGAGTAGTGGAAAGAATTATATGTTTAATCAAAGAATTAGACCCTTTGACTAAAGCTTATTTTTAAGATGAATACGGGTTACTGATAATCAAGATAATGGAAAAAAATGAATAATAGACAATATTGCAAAAATATAAAGTTGATTGTATTCGAGAATCAGATGCTTTTACATGTTGTATTCTCCTCCTTTATATAGGAGATTCTTACAACGTACGACTCTTGCTATGGTTATTAATTAATGACTAATTATGACATTAATGAGGCGTTACAAAGGATAACGGTAATTGGGGTTCAGTTACATAACGTTCGAGTAATCAATCGTGGGTCCTTGAATCTGCTCGTAGCTTTGTCTAGATTCATTCTGACCGTGCCTCTCTCCCGTCTTGATCAAGTTGAGTTTTCCGTGGCTGATAAGTTCGTGGGTTTACTGAACCATGCTTCTTTGTACCGTGTCTCTTCAAGGAGTCACGTCCAACTGTCGCATTTTCCTGTGTCCACGTGACTGGCTGAGTTGTTAAAAGATGGCTTACGTGTGAAACTCTTTTTTTACAAATTCATTATCACGCTCGCGGAATATACTTGCGACGCGGTCAAATATAGATTTATCAATAATTCATAACCTTTTTTCTTAATCCTTTTTTAAAATAAGGACAATTCAAGTTGAGACCTTTAAACTCTTAACAATCCTCGACTTAGTTCCATTGACAAAATTAGCAAAAGTAATCAAATAATAGTGTCCATAAAGCATAGTGTAAACCTAAAACTACCCAGACATAAACAGGAATAGCAGCTACGTATGGACTCTCGTCACTTCGTGCGTACGTAGCCCCCACATATAACAACACATACCAATCAAGTTCACCTATGGGGTAAAATTCGCTCTTACAAGGTTAGAAAAGAGACTTACCTCGTCTCAACGCTTATTTCCTAATTCAAGAATGCGCTCAAACCTCCAAATTTGATGCCAAATAACTCGAAACTAGTCAAACATTACATAAATTAGTTTATCTATGCCCAAAAGTTCGTATCTCCTCTATAAAAATAATTACCCAACCCAAATTACAATATTCCTAAAATTCGCCCCCGGCCCACATACCCAGATTCCGGAAATTTTCGAAGGAAGTTGATACCCACGACCTAAGGAACATAAATATAGGATTTTTCACTAAGTTTCATGATCAATTTCGTGGTAAAATCTCTTTTTTTTTGTTAAACCCTAGGTTTTTCATCTAAAACCGTGATTTTTACCAATTTGCATGTTGAAATCTACCTATAATCTATGTATTAAATTCACATTAGGTAGGAATTATTTACCTCCAAAAGTTAGGTGAAAATCCCTCTCTAGAAGCTCCAAGAATCGTCCAAAGAGTGAGAGAAAATGAGTAAAATAGCTTAAATCCCGTATTAAATGAACCTCATTGCCTCCAGTGATTTCGTACCTGCGGTCCCACTTCTGCGAAAATTGGCTGGGCCGGCTGGGGTCGCTTCTGCGGATGGGCTCCCGCTTTTGTGGTCCCGCTTCTGCGGAGAAGGGGCCGCATCTGCGGAACCTGGGCTTCCCTCTTTGGATCGCATCTATGGGGCATGGCTCGCACCTTCGAGCTCGCAACTGCGGAAAAAGGCTCGCAGGTGCGGGCACACCAGAACTAGTGCACCAGCAACCCTGTTGAGTTTCAAACTAAACTCGTGCATCATCTGAATGGCACCTGGGGCCCCTGAGGCCTCGTCCAAACATACCAACAAGTTTGGAATCATAAAACGAACTCTCGGAACACCCGAAACAACATTGAAACTAGGAATCGCACCCCAAAACAAATTAAATCAAACTTAAGGACTTCAAGTTCTTCAATTCACTTCCAATGTGCCGAAACGTACTTAAACTACTCGGAGTGACACCAAATTTTGCATGCAAGTATAAAATGAAAATACAAAACTATTATCGATCTCGTATTTTTGTTTGGACCTCGATATCACCAAAACCCGCTCCAAACCAAATTTAAAGAACTTCAAGAACCAACTTTTGATATTAGGCGTGGAAACGCCCCCGGTTATCCAAAACCTTATCCGAACACACAGGCAAGTCCGAAATCATCATACAAACCTATTGGAACCGTCAAATCCCGATTCTAAGCCGTTTACTCAAAGTGTTGACCAAAGTCAAACTTAGCCTTTTAACCCAACCTTAAGGAACCAAGTGTTTCGATTTCAACCTGAACCCTTCCAAATCCCGAACTAACCATCCCTGTAAGCCGTAAAATGGTAAAATCATGCGCGGGAAGTCTTGTTTGGGGGAATGGGGTTCTAGAAAGCAAAATGACTGGTCGGGTCGTTACATTCTCCACCTCTTAAACAAACATTCGTCCTTGAACGGGCTTAGAATCATACTTGAAGTGCTGAATAGGTGTGGATATCTGCTCCGCATGTCCTCCTGAGACTCCCAGGTCGCCTCCTCAACTGGTTGGCCCCTCCATTGGACCTTCACCGCGGAAATCCTCTTGGACCTCAACTGGCGATCCTGCCTAGCAACAATAGCAACTGGCTCCTCCTCGTAATCCAAACTCTTATCTAGATGAATGGTTATGAAGTCTAACAAATGTGGCAGGTCGGCATGATACCTGTGGAGCATAGACACGTGAAAAACCGGATGAACACCTCATAGGCTGGGAGGTAAGGCAAGCTCATAAGCAACCTCCCCAACTCGCCTCAACACCTCGAATGGGCCTATAAACCTGGGGCTCAGCTTGACCTTCTTCCCAAATCTCATAATACCCTTCATCGGCGAGACCTTCAAGAGAAACTTCTCGCCTACCATAAATGACACATTGCCTTCTGATCCACGTAACTCTTTTGTCTGGATTGTACTATGCGAAGTCGCTCCTGGATCAACTTTACCTTTTCCAAGGTATCCTTCACCAAATCAATACCATATAACTTAGCCTCGCCGGGATCAAACCACTTGATGGAGATCGACACCGCTGACCATATAAAGCCTCAATTGATCTCGATGTTTGACTCATAAATGTTGTTGTAAGCAAACTCAGCCAAAGGCAAGAACTGATCCCATTGTCCCCCAAAGTCAATCACACATGCCCTGAGCATGTCCTCCAAGATCTGAACTATCTGCTCCGACTGCCTGTCGGTCTGAGGATGAAACGCAGTGCTGAGCTCTACACGGGTACCCAACTCACTCTGAACGACTCTCCAGAAATGCGAAATGAACTGAGGGCCTCTATCTGATATGATGGAAACGGGAACACCGTGTAACCAGACTATATCCCGAATATAAATTTGGGCCAATCTCTCTGAAGTATAAGTAGTGGCAATTGGAATGAAGTGTGCCGACTTGGAAAATCTGTCAACAATGACCCAAACTGCATTGAACTTCCACAAAATTTGCGACAAACCAACTACGAAGTCCATAGTGATGCGCTCCCACTTCCACCCGGGTATAGTCATCTGCTGGAGTAAGCCACCTGGCCTCTGGTGCTCATACTTAACTTGCTGGCAATTTAGGCATCTAGCTACATACTCAATTATGTCTTTATTTATCTTCTGCCACCAATAATGTTGTCTCAAGTCTCGATACATCTTCGTAGCACCTGGATGAATGGAGTACCGAGAACTATGTGCTTTCTCTAGAATCCTCTATCTCAGGCCATCGACATTAGGAACACATAGACGACCCTGGAGTCGCAAAACACCATCCTCGCTAATAGAAACCTCTTTGGCACCACCCTGTAGTGTCGTCTCTCTGAGAACTGACGCGGATCATCAAACTGTCGGGCCTTGATCTGCCCCAATAATGAAGACTGAGAAACAACACATGCAATAAATCGGTTGGGCTTTGAAATATCCAATCACACAAGTTTGTTAGACAAGGACTGAATGTCCAAAGCTAGTGGCCTCTCCTCTGCTGAAATGAATTCCAAGCTACCCATACTCTCTGCCTTCTTGCTTAAGGCATCCACGACTACATTCGCCTTGCCGGATGATAAAGAATAGTGATGTCATAGTCCTTCAGTAACTCAAGCCATCTGCACTGCCTCAGATTGAGATCCCTTTGCTTGAACAAGTGGTGCAAACTGCGGTGATCAGTGTAGACCTCACAAGACACCCCATATAAATAATGCCTCCAAATCGTGTACATGATAATTCTTCTCATGGGGCTTCAGCTGACGTGAAGCATACGCAATAACTTACCCCTTATGCATCAATACACAACCCAAGCCAACACGTGAAGCGTCGCAATACACAATATACATCCCCGAACTGGAAGGCAACACTAGCACTGGTGTTGTAGTCAAGGCTATCTTGAGCTTCTGAAAGCTCGCCTCGCAATCATCGGACCAACGAAACTGAGCACCCTTCTGGGTCAATCTAGTAAAAGGTGCTGCAATGGATGAAAAGCCCTCCACAAACCGGCGGTAATAACTTGCTAAACCCAAGAAACTCCTGATCTTAGTCGCCGAAGTGGGACGAGGAAAACTCGGAACTGCCTCAATCTTCTTGGGATCCACGTTAATACCCTCGCCTGATAAAACATTTCCCAAGAATGCCACCGAATTTAATCAAAACTCATACTTGGAGAACTTAGCATACAACTTCTAATCCCGCAAATTCTGGAGCACTACTCTCAAATGCTGCTCATGCTCCCCCAGGTTGCGTGAGTAAATAAAGATGTCATCAATGAAGACAATAACAAAAGGAGTCAATAAGGCCTGAACACCTGTTCATCAAGTCAATAAATGTCGCTAGGGCATTAGTCAAGCCGAAGGACATCACTAGAAACTCATAATGGCCATATCTAGTATGGAAGGTAGTCTTCGGAACATCTGAGTCCCGAATCTTCAACTGATGGTACCCTGATCTCAAGTTAATCTTAGAAAACACCCTAGCACCCTGCAACTGGTCAAACAAATCATCAGTACGTGGCAATGGGTACTTGTTCTTAATGGTGACTTTGTTCAACTGGCGGTAATCAATGCACATCCGCGTAGTCCCATCCTTCTTCAAAAATAATACGGGTGCACCCCAAGGTGATACACTCGGTCTGACAAACCCCTTTGCTAGCAACCCCTCAAGCTGCTCCTTCAACTCCTTCAATTATTTCAGAGTCATACGGTAGTGAGATAGATATAGGTTAGGTTCCTGGAGTCAAGTCAATGCAGAAATCAATATCACGATCTAGCGGCATGCCTGAAAGGTTAGAAGGAAACACATCGGCGAACTCCCGAACTACTGGCATTGAATCAATCGCCGGAGACTCTGCGGTAGTATCCCGAACATAGGCTAGATAAGCCAAGCAACCCTTCTCGACCATATGCCGAGCCTTTAGAAAAGAGATAACCCGACTGGATGTACTGACGGACGAATCCTTCCACTCCAATCTCGGCAACTTTGGCATCGCCAAGGTAACAATCTTGGCATGGAAATCAAGGATGGCATGATATGGAGATAACTAGTCCATGCCCAGGATGACCTCAAAGTCGGTCATATCAAGTAACAGAAGGTCCGCTCTAGTCTCGTAATCACAGAATGTGACCACACAAGACCGATAGATCCGATCCACAACCACAGAATCGCCCACATGAGTGGACATATAAACAGGAGTACCCAAGGACTCTCAAGGAATACCCAGGAAATGGGCAAAAAGAGATGATTCATATGAATAGTTAGACCCTGGATCAAATAATACCGAAGCATCTCTATGTCCCCCACCTCTGGGCAGTCGGGCGGCTTGTGCTGCAATCATGGGCTGATGACCCTGATGTACTGCCTTGCCCCAAAGTCTAGGATAAAACCTCTTCATATGACCCGGATCTCCACACTCGTAACAACCCCTCGGTACCATAGACTGCTGCCCTAAAGTCTGACCTTGATGGACTAAATACCCGCTAGAAGGACCCTGGATGGCTGATGGGCGGTATGAACTCTCTGGCATGATGCTAAAATAGGGTCACGACGGAGCACCCCGTGGGGGTTGGGGTGCTGAATATAGGGGCCTGCTAGGCTGACCCCTGCCAAACTGACCTCTGCCCCTATCCGGGGCACCCCTAAACTCTTTAGAGAATCGGGTCCTCTTGTCCTATTGCATATGATCTCTACCCCTCTAGCGGTAGCCCTCAATCCTCCGAGCAATCTCCAATACTAGCTAAAAACCAGTGCCCATCTCAACCTCCCAGTCCATACTAGCCCGAATAGTAGGGTGCAACCCTGCAACAAATCTCCGCACTCTCTCTGCATCGGTAGGAAGTATCATAAGTGCATGGCGATACAACTCTAAGAATCTCGCTTCATAATCGGTCACTGGCATCTGACCCTGCTCGAGCTGCTTGAATTGACCTTGCAACTCTTCCCTTTGATTGGGTGGAATATACCTGTCCAAGAAAAGTTGTATAAATTGATCCCAAATCATGGGAGGAGAACCCGCTGGTCTACCAAGAAGATAAGACCACCTAGGGGCCCTGCCCTCCAGCTAGAAAGTACTGAAATCCACCCCATGGGACTCCATTATCCTCATGTTGTGTAGTTTGTCCCTACACCTGTCAATGAAGTCATGAGGATACTCATGTCGCTCTCCCCCGAAGATAGGAGGGTGTAGTCTATTCCATACATCCAGTAGCTTCTGCGGATCGCCGTCCGCAGCGGGTCAAGGCTCAGGTGCAGCTGCAGAAACTGGCTGGGCTCTGCCCACGGGTAGTGTACCTGGGGTCTGATATACTGCATCTGCGTACCCAGGAGCCTGAGAAGTAGGGGTCTGTGCTCCCCCTCCTGCCTGAGATGTGGTTGGTTCCATTTGAAATCAACTAGTATGAGTCATGGTGTCCATGAACCGCATCATACGGCCCATGACCCCCTGAAAGCCCGGTGCCGACATGAAATCTACCGGGTCTGGCTCTGCGGCAGGCACCTCGCCCTGCTCCTCAAACTGGATCCGCTAATGGTGATACTGGGGCAGATCTAGGACGCCCTCATCCCCTACCTCGGGTCGGTGCCCTCCCTCGGCCTCTGCTTCGACCTATAGCAACGAGGGGAGTAACTCCTCCCGGGTCTGGAATGTCTGTTGTGCGCGTCCTCACCATCTGTGAGAGAATAGAAGGAAAAAATTTAGTATACAATCAACTGCACGATAGGAGATGAATAAAGAGTAGTTTTTTAATATCCCATAGCCTCTCTAAAATAAGTACGGACGTCTCTGCACCGATCCGCAAGACTCTATTGGACCTGCCCATAACTTGTGAGACCTACGTGAACCTAGAGCTCTGATACCATGTTGTCACGGCCCAATTTCATATTAGGCCTTGAGGGCGTCCAGCACCGAGGCTAGACAATCCGACATCGAATAACTTAATATCATTTTCATTTTTACTGATTTTTCGTATAGTGACTTTACTTAACTTAGATGATATAATACGATACCGATATAAATTAATAGGTGAAACTAGTAGAGATAATCATAATCAGGCGGGTAGAACCCAAAAACCATAAGTTTACTAAGATCTAGTGTCACAAGTGTATGGAAAACTTAGTAGATTATACAAGAGAATGTCTATCCTACAGTCTGAAAAGGATTAGAAAGGAAAAAAATAAAAAGAAGACTCCGGGATGCTGCTGGACGGCTTAGAAAGGGAAGCTCACAGTGGAATCCCAAATCAAATCAGGGATGCATGCCGGATGCGTATCCAGATGCACCTGCCTCAGATCCTACACAGATAAGTGCAGAAGTATAGAGTGAGTACATAAAACAATATGTACCCAATAAGTATCTTGTCTAACCTCGAAGAAGTAGTGACGAGGGGTCGACTCCGACACTTACTAGGGCCAACAATATGATAATATAAAATTTAAATTAAATAAGAAATGTAGAAATAACAATAAAATTCAGCACATGAACTAACTAACCCATTCTTCAACATATTTAAGAACCCAAATCACTTTCTCATTTTTAATCAAATGATCTCTAAAAAAATGGATTTATACCAAGTTATGAAAGGGGACTTTCAGTTCTAATATCACACACATTACCACCGAGGATGTTCGGCCCGATCCAACGTAAATGTAAAACATGCACTACCGAGGGTCGAACGACGCGAACCATAGATGCATCTATTAACCTGCCGAGGTGAACGACCCGCTCCCGTGAGAGTAGTGGAATAATTACCCCACTCGCGGAATATACTTGCAACGCGGTCAAATATAAATTTATCAATAATTCATAACATTTTTTTTGATTCTTTTTAAAATAAGGAAAACTCAACTTGAGGCCTTTAAACTCTTAACAATCCTCGACTAAGTTCCACTGACATAATTAGAAAATGTAATCAAATAATGGTGTCCGTAAATCATGGTGTAAACCTAAAACTACCCGTACATAAACAGGAATAGTAGCTATGTACGGACTCTCGTCACTTCGTACGTACGTAGCCCCCACATATAACAACACATTGTTTAACCAAAGAATTAGACCCTTTGACTAAAGCTTATTTTTAAGATGAATACGGGTTACTGATAATCAAGGTAATGGATAAAAATGAATAATAGACAATATTGCAGAAATATAGAAAATCGAAGTTGATTGTATTCTAGAATGAGATGCCTTTACAAGCTGTATTCCTCTCCCTTATATAGGAGATTCTTATAACGTACGAATCTTGCTATGGTTACTTATTAATGACTAATTATGACATTAATGAGGCGTTACAAAGGATAACAGTAATTGGGGTTCGGTTACATAACGTTCGAGTAATCAATTGTGGGTCCTTGAATCTGCCCGTAGCTTTGTCTAGATTCATTCTGATCGTGCCTCTCTCCCGTTTTCATCAAGCTGAGTTTCCCGTGGCTGATAAGTTAGTGGGTTTACTGAACCGTGCCTCTTTCTACCATACCTCTTCAAAGAATCATATCCAGCTGTCGCATTTTCCTGTGTCTACGTGACTGGCTGAGTCGTCAAAAGCTGGCTTATGTATGAAACTTTTTTTTACCAATACAGATAGTCCCCCCACTTACCATATATTTAACGATTAATATTTGGTAAGTGGATATTCATTTATGGCGGGAATATTTTGCCGCCGCTTTTCCTTGAATCATTGTATCCTTCTCTGCACCATAGGCGTCGTTTGTCACTTCCATTTAATGCTCATACCACGTGTCCTTTTCAGATTGGTTCTGCATTTACTCGAAACATTTTAGGGCTTTTTGCGGCTGTGCCAGTCTCGAAGTGACATCTTCAATTATGACTTTTCCTCATTATTTTTCTTTTTCTTCATGTTTGATGATTGTCTTCAAGTATAAATACATGTTTTCTTTTCTTTGCTTCCATGAAACACTTTTCTAACTTTGTCTTTTGTAAAGAACTTTCTTCTTCACCTTTGAAAACATGTCTTCTTCAAACAAACCTCAAAGAGTAATAGATCTTGAAAGTTTAACGCTATTTTCTGCTCCGACTTGGAGTCGGAGGGGTGGTAGACTTAGAAGCCTAGGATCCACTCCTTCGAGGGGCTCCTCTTCTTCTCAAATAGTTCCTCCTCCTTCCACTAGATCTCCAGTTTCTCCGAGATTTAGGGTTTCTCCGTCTTTGTCTAGAGATAGAGGCGAACGCCTTCGTGAGCCTGGAGTCGATGAAATTGTCCCTGGTGAGTTTGTTTTTGCTAGGGATAGTCAAGTTCTTGTAGATCAATCATCTTCTCTTGATAGTGTCGAAAGATATCCAACCCTTATAACTGAGGGTCAGATTTCCCTTGTTCGTAGGGAATGCTTTTGGAGGTCTGACTTTCCTGTATATATTCTGAATAGTAACCAAAGAATAACGTCTTACAAGACGAGATATTCTTTTGTTTATACGTATCCTTTCACTTTAGGGTTTAGAACCCCCATTAACCCAGTTATAATTGAATTTTGCCATTTTTTCAATATCTGCTTAGGACAAGTTGGCCCGCTTGTGTGGCGAGTTGTCGCATG